>JAPDVU010000006.1:170862281-170959781 GCA_026230045.1 Corynorhinus townsendii | reverse complement strand
CCGCACCACACACCCTGCACCCTGCACCCCGCACCCCGCACCCTGCACCCCGCACCCCGCACCGCACACCCTGCACCCCGCACCCCGCACCCCGCACCGCACACCCTGCACCCCGCATCCCGCACCGCACACCCTGCACCCTGCACCCCGCACACCATGTTTCCACTCCCTGCCCTGTGGGCACTTAGGCCTCTGGTCATCACTGTGGCGGCCTGGGACAGCTAAAATGCACGCACACCGAGAAACACAACGAAAACTCCTCCTCTGCATATATTTTACCAAATCGTGGCAAAAATCGGAGAGGAACACTCTTGAGGGGCTGCGCTTCAGATTACCGGAGAGCACAGGGCAGCACCCAGAATCGCCACGCCCGGAGGGGCCCCCTCTCACACACGTGTTCCTTTGTGCTGAGCCTCCGCGATGTCAGGGAGAGAGTGCTTGGTCAGGGTACCGGAGCTGGCTGGTTGGGATGCTCCCTTTGCCACCGCCCACAAGGTGTGTTGTGCTGTCCATGTGTCCCCACCAACAGCTATTTTCTCTCCCCAATTCTCACCTGAGAATATGCTTTTACAATTTTTGAGCTTGAGAGAGCGAGAGCGAGTGGGAGGGGGAGAGAGAGAGAGCGAGAGAGAGCGAGCGAGCACAATCAGTTGCTTTCCATATGCACCCCAACTGGGGCATAGAACCTGCAACCTTTTGGTGCACAGGACGACACAGTTCTAGAGCTGTGTGTGTGTGTATGTGTGTCCGTGTCCGTGTCCCCTTCCTGGGGTCACCCCTCTGTGACCAGCAGAGTTGCAGGCCTCTGTCTGGCCCACTGGGTTCCTGAGTAACAAGGCCTGAGATTGGTGGCTCGGGGTTCTCGTCCTACAGGGACATGGACGGGCTGTGATTTTCCACCAGGTTGGAAGTCCAGGATCAGGGAGCTGGCAAGTTCGGTGTCTGATGAGCCCACTTCTTGGTTCATAGAAGGCTGCCTTCTCCCTGTGTCCTCACATGGCGGCGGGGGGCGGGGGGGGGGGCTCTCTGGGGTCTCTTTCTAGGGCACTAATCCTATTCATAAGGGCCCCACCCTCATGCCCTAAGCACCTCCCAAGGCTTCCTGTCCTAATACTATCACATTGGGGGGTAGGATTTAACCTATGAATTTGGGGTGAAGAGGTCAGCCTTCAGTTCATTGCAGCTGGGGTCTGATAAGAGGGGAATGGTGTTGCAGGAAGACAGAACCCAGAACGCTGTGAGGAAAGCTCTGGGGGTGAGAAGCTCTGAATTACCCGCCTGTGGAGGTGAGGCTTCTACCTGCAGCCTCCAGCCGGCTGTCCTGTGGGCGTGCCACGTTCCTGGGGCCAGTGTGGGCCCACCGTATAGATGCTTTCCAACATTTTACTTTGAAAAATTTCAAATGCACACTAGAGTCCAAAGGTGTTTACAATGCACACCAATCTAACTACCACCTAGAGTCTACCATTAACATTTTTTTTTTTTACTTAAAAAAATCTGCTTTATTTGTCTGATTTAAAATTTCAAACATTGCAAGTGAAGGTTTAGCAAATGAAGGTCCATCTGTGTTCTTAACCTTCTAAGTAACCACAGTGAATGGTTTGATGTAGGTGTTTCCAGACTTTTCCATGCAAACACCATGGTTATAAAAATGTACACACACACTCACACACCGACACACAGCACTCCCCGAGTTCTTCCCCAGCACGACCCCCATCACCATTAACATTTTACTACACTTGCTTATCACGTATCGATCCAGCTCTCCACCCTCTGTCCATTAACGACCTTACTTCTGGTGCATTTCAAAACAATTACAGCCATCGGGAAACACACTTCTGCAATAAGCATACCATTATCTAGAGTTGAGTGTACCGGTTAATAATGCGGATTTTGTAATCAAAACACAATAATTTCAAGAGAAACATCAAAAGGGCTTTATTCAAAGTAATGTCCATCGCTAGCTACACATTTCCCCATCCTTCAGGTCATTTGTGGGTGCCGTCCCAATACAACTTTTCTTGTTCTGAGGCAGACCACTCAGAGACCCAATTTTCCACTTCCTGGTACGTGTTGAAGTGCTGCTCAGAAAGTGCGTGTGCCATCGATCGGAACAAGTGGTCATCTGAAGGAGCGAGGTCTGGTGAACACGGGGGGTGGGTTAATACTTCCCAGGCAAGATCTGTTAACGTGTCTTTAACGGGTTTTGAAGTGTCTGATGGTGCGTCATCATGAAGCAAAATTACTTTGCCGTGCATTCTGGCACATTCTGGTCGTTTCACGATCAAAGCGTGGTTCAGATTGATGATTTGTTGTCGGTAGCGATCAGTATTAACTGTTTCACCTGGTTTCAGAAGCTCATAACGCACCACACCTTCCTGATCCCACCAAACGCAGAGCACTGTCTTCTTTCCGAAGCGATTTGGCCTTGCAGTCGATGTTGATGGTTGACCTGGATCAACCCATGATTCTGTGCGTTTGGGAATCTCAGAATAAATCCACTTTTCATCGCCAGTCACAACTCGATGGAAAAAAGACTTTCTTTCGTGCCATGGAAGCAACATTCTACTGATGACTTTTCGGTTTTCCATTTGTCTTCCGTTCAGTTGACGTGGCACCCATTTTCCTTCCTTTAAAATCTTTCCCATTGCTTGTAAACGATCGGACATTGTTTGCTGAGCAATGTTTAATCTTTCTGCAAGTTGTTTTTGAGTTTGACACGCATCTTCATCCAATAATGCTTGTCATTGTTGGTCTTCAAACTTTTTCGGTTGACCTGGACGTTCTTTGTCCTTCACATCGAAATCATCACTTTTAAAGCATTTAAACCAGCGTTCACAAGTGTCTTGAGATGGAGCATGTTCACCATAAGCTTCCCCAAGTATTCAGCAGCACTTTTCTTCTTGGTACAAAATTCGACATTTTTAAGCATAAAAATATCTATGATGTCAACACCTTCAGCAAATTTGACATGTGAAGTTTTGAAGCTTGCTGTCAATACAACCAAATAGCATACAGATCAAATCGCATATATATCAGCATATGTGTAACTCCATCGATGGGAAAAAATCCGCATTATTAACTGGTGCCCCTGGTATGTTTACAGTTGATTTGTTTTGAGTAAAACTGGACACACGCTGAAATGCGTTAATCACAAACGGTACGTGGCCCACGTTTTGAGAAACGCAATGTCTGTGCAACCACAATGCCTACCCAAGTGCAGAAAAGCCTCTGGACCCCGAAAGTTCTCTTCCGCTCATTCCCAGCGAATCCTCACCCTGCCCCGTCAGAGGCAATGACTTTTCTCCTGCCTGCGTCCTTGTTTGACATAAACGGAAGCATGCAGCGTCAACGCTCAAGACAGCTTTTACTCAGCATAATATATTTGACTAGAGGCCTGATGCACAAAATGTGTGCAGGGGGCTGTCCCTCAGCCCGGCCTGCACCCTCTCCAATCCGAGACACCCTGGGGGATGTCTAACTGCCAGTTTAGGCCTGATACAGGGATCGGGCCTAAACCGGCAGTCAGACACCCCTCTCGCAATCCGGGACCTATGGCTCCTAATTGCTCACCTGCCTGCCTGCCTGATCTCCCCTAACCACTCTGCCTGCCTGAGGCCCCTAACTGCTCCCCTGCCAGCTTGATCAGCCTTAACTGCTCCCCTGCTTGTCTGATCACCCCTAACTGCCTCTGCCTGCTGGTCTGATCACTCCTAACTGCCCTCCCCTGTTGGCCTGGTTGCCCCTAACTGCCTTCCCCTGCCAGCCTGGTCTCCCCTAACCACCTCTGCCTTGGCCCCCACCACTGTGGCTTTGTCCGGAAGGACGTCTGGTCTAATTAGCATATTACCCTTTTATTAGTATATTCATCCATGATGTGACATATGTTAGCATGGCGTATATCAATAATTCATTCCAGTTGATTGTTGAATAGTATTCCAAACGGCAGTATTTTGATCACCATATCACACTGATGAGTCACATGTACCTACAGGTAAAATTAAAAAGTAGTTCTAATCCCACACATACAAGTAATTACATTAAGTATAAGTGGTCCAAACACACGCTTTGAAAGACAGAGCCAGCAATTCCACGTGCAGATGCACGTGCTAGAGAAGCTCTGGTGCACGTGTTCATGTTTGTCCCGACAGGGTGTGCTGAAGGAACGTTTGGAAGTAGCCAAGTGATCATCAGCACAAGAACAGGCAAATAAACTGTAAAATATGCATCGAAGGAATATCCGTCAAAAATAAATCCACATGTGTCAGAATGAATAGATCTCCTTAAACAAATATTTCAAAGTAATGTGAAAAAATGCCAGTTGTACAAAATTTTAAGGATACGCAAAGCTTACTGTACGTTATTTATAATTGCACATATATGTAGAAAATAGAAATTCAAGAATTTAATGAATTTATGATGTAGGCTGCCTCCAGAAAGAACAAGGAAATAATGGTGGTGATGATGGTGATGATGATGGTGATAATGGTGATGATGATGGTGGTGGTGGTGGTGGTGATGGTGATAATGGTGATGATGATGGTGGTGGTGGCGGTGGTGATGGTAATAATGGTGGTGATGATGATGGTGGTGATGGTGGTGGTGATGACGGTGGTGGTGGTGATGACGGTGGTGGTGGTGGTGGTGGTGGTGATGGTGGTGATGGTGGTGGTGATGATGGTGGTGGTGGTGGTGGCGGTGGTGTTGATGGTGGCGGTGATGGTGATGGTGGTGATGGTGATGGTGGTGGTGGTGGTGGTGATGGTGGTGGTGGTGGTGGCGGTGGTGATGATGGTGATGGTGGCGTTGATGGTGATGGTGGTGGTGATGGTGGTGATGGTGGCGGTGATGGTGGTGGTGGTGGTGATGGTGATGGTGGTGGTGGTGATGGCGGTGGTGGTGGTGGCGGTGGTGATGATGGTGGTGGTGGTGGTGGTGGTGATGGTGGCGGTGATAGTGGTGGTGGTGGTGGTGATGGTGGTGGTGGTGGTGATGGCGGTGATGGTGGCGGTGATGGTGGTGGTGGTGGTGGTGATGATGGTGATGGTGGTGATGATGGTGGTGGCGGTGGTGATGGTGGTGGTGGTGGTGATGGCGGTGATGGTGGTGTTGGTGGTGGTGATGGTGATGGTGGTGGTGGCGGTGGTGGTGGCGGTGGTGGTGGTGGTGATGGTGGTGATGATGATGGTGGTGATGGTGGTGGTGATGATGGTGATGGTGGTGATGATGGTGGTGGTGATGGTGGTGGTGGCGGTGGTGATGGTGGTGATGGTGGTGATGGTGATAGTGGTGGTGGTGGTGATGGTGGTGGTGATGATGGTGATGGTGGTGGTGATGGTGGTGGTGATGGTGGTGGTGATGGTGGTGGTGATGGTGGTGGTGATGATGGCGTTGGTGGTGGTGGTGGTGATGGTGGTGATGATGGTGGTGGTGGTGATGGTGGTGGTGGTGGTGATGATGGTGGAGAGGGTGACAAGTGGAAACCTGCACAACATTTAGAAGGTAAAATGGACAGGATTTAGTGATTCTCAGAAATCACGTAGAAATGGAGGGTGAGATACAAGGATTAAGTCAGAGGTATTTTGTAAAAAGCCTGTAGTCACCCAAGCTGCTCCCAGTTAACCTTCTAAGCAAACTCCAGCCCTCGCCTCAGACAGAGGCGCGCAGTCTCCACCACAAGGGCCGCCTCGCTGTTCCTGTCGCTGCGGCGGTGAAAGATGGCTGCACGTCTGCGACAGCCCTTCCATCAAGAGGCGGCTCTGCCCCTCCCGGGTGCGGGTGCGGGGCCGCTTTGACAAACAGCCTGTGGGAGAAGTGCTGTGCGCCGCCCCGCACGCAGCTCGCCCGCCCGAGGAGTCAGGACCGGGTAATGGATGCTCCGTCCACAGGCTGGTCCCCGCGGGGGGCCTGATGCACTGTCTAGTTGCCGAGGGTATTTAAATGACTCGATTGGAACAGTCCTCCCCACGGAAGAGATGAAATCCCAACGAGCAGAGCGATGCACGGAAGCGGGGCGGGCATCCGTCAGCCGCTCTCGCCAGGCCTCCGAGCCGGGGGCCGCGTGGCTGCGGAGCCGCGAGAGCAGGTGCCATCGAGGAGCGGCCACACGAGGAACATGCGTGGACGACTTCACGTGGCAACTCTTCAGAAGTCCGCGCGGCCCCGTGGGGCTCTTTGCTACCATTTTCACTGTGAAATGGCCTCTCTCTCCGGGATAAAAGCGCGCTGAAACGGTGCCTTCCCGGGAGCATATGGGCCGGCGACACACTCTGCTAATTTTGCGTCCCATTAAAGCGGGCAGGCATCGGAACCTCCCTGGGAGTAGTTAAAGGCACGTTAGCAGGAGGGCGTGGAGCTCCGGTGTCCGAACACACCCGCACGGGCAGCGATGGGGCGAGGGACATCCATTCGGCCTGATGTCACTTGACGATACGCGGAGAGAGAGGGCTTGGCCTTACAAGAGGGTGAGCTTCCATTTGGGGTGAAGTAAGGTGCACTCCCCCTTCAGAACAAGTGCCTGTCTGTGGGCAGGGAATGGATGAGGCAGTTTATCTCCGGGGCGGGGGAGGGGAGCGGTTATTAAAGGGGCCGCTGTGCCCTGGGAGGGAGCCCAGGGCCGCTTGATCCATTGATGAGCGCCGTCTGACGCTCTCCCCGCGGCCCGGTTCCCCTAAATCTCCCAGACGTTTACAGTCTGCGGGCCGCGCAGTCTGGAGCCGCTCCATCACGCGGTGGGAACCTGACAGCGGCAGGGACTGCTATCTATTTTCCCCGGAAGTGCTGGCTTTGACCTTGAAACGCCTCACCGCACTTTATAACCCTCAGCCCGTCCTGGCCAGGGGGGCCCCTGAGGAAAACCGTCCTGGCAGCCGCTGAGTCCGCGAAGCCTCGCGCTGGGACCTGGCGGGAACGGCCGAACCCGGGGCGGGATTGAGAGCCGGGGCCCCGGGGACCCACCGGGCCCGAGGAGTGGGGGGCTGAGGGGGCACAGACAGGATTCACCGCCACAGCCCACTGAGCCCCTCCGGGTGCCTCCCGGGAGTGCCCCCTCTCCGCCTCGTGACTTCCGTCCGCGTCGTTCTGGGTCCTGGCTGGAAGCCTGAGGCTCGGAGAGGCTGAGGCACTTACCCCAGGTCACCCCGCGAGGACGTGGCAGAGTCCGATTCACACTCGGGTCTGTGACTGCAGAGCCAGAGGGGCCCCCGCGGCTGGTGCGGCTGGTGCTGGTGCTGAGTGCCATGTGTGCTGCGGCGGAGGCAGGGGCTGGGCGTGCTCCGTGTCCCGCGTCTGCCTTGCTCAGCTCTGCCCTGTCTGTGGCTGGCGCTCCCTCCGGCCCCCGCCCCCCTCCCCGGGGGCAGCATGCTCTGGAGATGTCGCTGTCTCTCTGGAGTGGAAAGCTGAGGGGGTACCTGCCTGCAACCCTCCGGCTCGGAGCCCACTCAGGGCCCATCCTCGCGTCCCGGACACCTGGCCCGCACTCGGCCGCAGGGCACGGGTGAGGCGCCTGACCCCGCGGAGCCCCTGCTGGCGGGCCTGAGGTCCTGGGCCGCGGGGAGGTGGCCGGTCACCGGCTCAGCCGGCGGGGGTGCGGACACGGGCTGGGAGGGGCCTCGCTCAGATCCATGGTGGCCCCGACTCCTGTCTTCCCGCAACCCGTCGGCGTTCCGTTCTTGAGGGGTGACCGCGTCTGGCCGTTTATCAGCCTCTGGAAAGAAGAAAGCGCCACTGGCTCTGTGTCCTGTCCGCTTGCCGACAAGGAGGCCGCGCAGCCTCGGGGCTGAGCAATGGCCCGGCGGCCCCGTCCTGGCGGCCGGGCTGCATGGCGCAGGCGAGGAGACCGAGGCAGAGGCTCCCACAGGGCAGGGCGGGGAGGCGGGCAGAGGGGGTCCCCTTGGGTCCCTCGCGGTCCTGGCCCTCCTGGGGCACACCCCCCCTCCAGGCCGCCGGGCACCCTGCAGCCGCCTTCACTCCCTCGCCCTCTCCCTCAGGAGCTGCCCCGTGGTGGGAGGCGGATCTGGAAATAAACAGTGGCCGCATCGAGTGCCAACCACAACCGGGCTCTGATCGGGGCTGCCGGGGGCCCGGAGCAGGGGCGCCGGAGCCGGCCATGGAGGCGAAGGCTGTTGGGCCTGGGCAGCCTCCTCCCGGGGCTCAGGGGCACCTGGGGCTGGAGGAGGAGGGGTGACCGGAGAGAAGGCGCTTGGGGAGAGGACTTGGTGAGAAGCCCCTGGGAGGACCGAGCAGGAAGCGTCGCTGTCCAGGTGTGAGCAGCGGGTGGGACTCTGACTGGCGGACGGCCACGTGTTTGCAGTCTCTGCCCCCTCCCTGTGCCTTCAGCACGCTGCTGGTCTGGGGGCAGAGGCCGCGCTGCGCATCTCCCCCTGCCCCTCTCCCCCCCCCCCCCCACGCCCAGAGAGGAGAGGAGGAGGGCGGGCGAGAGCAGAGGGAGTGGCCTTTGAGGGTGAGTGAAGGGAGGAAGGGAACCAGGTGGGCTCTGAGGTGGTGAGGTGAGGCGGGGGGAAAGTGAGTTTTAGGAGACGCTCCAGGCGCCAGGCTCCCTGCACCAAGTGGTCAGCAGAGGCTGTCTCCAGAGCTCAGTGATTCATAGGGAGGAGTGCGGGTTGTTAGGGAGGAGTGCGGGTTGTTAGGGAGGAGTGCCGGTTGTTAGGGAGGAGTGCGGGTTGTTAGGGAGGAGTGCGGGTTGTTAGGGAGGAGTGCCGGTTGTTAGGGAGGAGTGCGGGTTGTTAGGGAGGAGTGTGGGTTGTTAGGGAGGAGTGCCGGTTGTTAGGGAGGAGTGCGGGTTGTTAGGGAGGAGTGCGGGTGGTTAGGGAGGAGTGCGGGTTGTTAGGGAGGAGTGCGGGTGGTTAGGGAGGAGTGCGGGTGGTTAGGGAGGAGTGTGGGTTGTTAGGGAGGAGTGCGGGTGGTTAGGGAGGAGTGCGGGTTGTTAGGGAGGAGTGCCGGTTGTTAGGGAGGAGTGCGGGTTGTTAGGGAGGAGTGCGGGTTGTTAGGGAGGAGTGTGGGCGCTTCCCAGGGAGAGACCACACGGTCTGTGTCCCTACAGGCCCGAGACCCAGCTGCTTATGTGGGTCAGGATGAGGCCTGGAGTGAGACACAACGGATTCGGTAACAGGCGCAGCCCTGCGTGTTCACTGGGTCTTCCTGGGTGTCCAACAGCCCTGTGGGGGAGGAGCCCTGTGTGGGAGGAGAGGGAGGAGCCCTGGGAGGGAGGAGCCCTGGGAGGGAGGAGCCCTGTGTGGGAGGAGAGGGAGGAGCCCTGTGGGGGAGGAGCCCTGTGGGGGAGGAGCCCTGTGTGGGAGGAGAGGGAGGAGCCCTGTGGGGGAGGAGCCCTATGGGGGAGGAGCCCTATGGGGGAGGAGAGGGAGGAGCCCTGTGGGGGAGGAGCCCTGTGGGGGAGGAGCCCTGTGTGGGAGGAAAGGGAGGAGCCCTGGGAGGGAGGAGCCCTGGGAGGGAGGAGCCCTGTGTGGGAGGAGATGGAGGAGCCCTGTGGGGGAGGAGCCCTGTGGGGGAGGAGAGGGAGGAGCCCTGTGGGGGAGGAGCCCTGTGGGGGAGGGGAGGGAGGAGCCCTGGGAGGGAGGGGCCCTGTGGGGGAGGGGAGGGAGGAGCCCTGGGAGGGAGGAGCCCTGTGGGGGAGGAGAGGGAGGAGCCCTGGGAGGGAGGAGCACTGGAGGGAGGAGCCCTGTGGTGTAGACATGCGCATTGTCTCCTCTTTACTGATAGAGTAGCAGCCCAGAGAGGGACAGTGATCTGCCAGGGTCACACAGCTCGGCAACGTCAGGCCCAGGGCTGGAATCCAGATGGATGGCCATCCTTCCGTCCGTCCGAGCTCTGGAATCCTGGGCCACAGCCTGTCTCAGGAAAACCAGGAGGCTCGTTGCCAATCCTGGAGGAGCGAACCCCAAAGCACATTCAGCACAGGCGCGCACTTGGCTCAGAGGGCCTGATGCTGAGCTTCCGCAGGTTGGCGTTTAAAAAGCGGTGCTTGCATGTCCCTCCTCCCCCTCGCGAGCCTTATGTTCAGCTAAACAAATGGCACTCGGCTGTGCAGAGAGGCGGGCGCTGCCGGGCCAGGTGGCCCCACCGCCGTCTTGCAGCCGAGTGGCCCCGCGGGCGGCCGCGCAGTCCAGACAGGGCTCAGGAAAACCTGTGTTTTGCAAGGCTGCCCGAGCTCCAGACAGAACAGCTGTGTCTCCCCAAATGCTCGGTGACTCTTAAAATGTGTGTATTTTTTTATAGATTTCATCGAAGAAGGGAGAGGGAGAAACAGCCATGATGAGAGAGAATCACGGATGAGCTGCCTCCTGCACACCCCCTCCTGGGGCTTGGCCTGCGACCTGGGCATGTGTTCTGACCGGGCATCCAACCGCGACCTCCTGGTTCACAGGCTCCACCTCAGCCACACCAGCTGGGCGCTTGGCGAGGGTGTGGACCGTCAGGACCAGCGGTGGTTCAGGAGAGGCAGAGAGGATGCTGGGCTCCCCACGCCAGACGCCGTGGCGGCCTGGGACACAGAGACGTGTGCGGAGGGGGCGAGGGATGGGGCCCCCACTCCTGTTTGTTGTCCTCGGAGCCGGTGAGTCACGAGCACGCTGCCCTCCTGGGGTCTTTGGACCCGTGGGTAACGCCACGCGGCACTGCTGTCTTACTAACCAGCCTCGGCCTTGAACTTCACCAGGACCAGCCACCAAGAGGCCCAGGGGCCCGGAGCTACTTGTTGGTCCCAGCAAGTCCCGTTGGGTGGGAAAGGAAAACCTAATCGCCAGCGGGCGCAGCAGCTCACGGAGCAGATGGCGCTCGGATTTGCCAAGACGCGGGCCCAGGGCGGCTTTCCTCCCGTTGTTGCTCATCTTTACTTGAAAGACGTGGAAAGCTGCCCACCGAGGCCCTCCCTGAGGACACTGACGCCGCCTCCCGGCAGGGGACGGTGAGCGGTGGCGCAGCGCAGAGCGAGGACGCTTGTCCTCTGTCCACAGGAGAGGGCGGCGGTGCCGCTCCTCGGCGCTGACTCCTCCCCGACGGCCGCGCCCCTGTGCCCAGACCTGCTCTGAGCCTCCGGCAGGTTCGCTTTCCCCCCGGCTCTGCTGGTCCTTTGGGCGCGTCCTGCCTGCCTCTGGCGGGTCCCTGGAGGGCGTCCTCCTCTGTGGGTGCTCCCGTGTTCGAGGGGAGCTGTCACGGCCGAGGGAGGTGCAGTCCGGGGAAAGGCCTGTCCTCCCGAGCCGGGGGAAACGTGGTTTTAAATCTCGCTCACACATTCGTTCGGCATCTCTAAAACCCGCTCTTCGTCCCTCTCTGTCCCTCCCCACCGTGGCTGTCAGTGAGCTGTGTGGTCTGGTGAGTGACCAGGGGCAGGGACGTGCCCTGAGGCCTGATGGGCAGAGAATGTCTGAAATTGGGGGGGAGGGAGGGGCGGTTTGAGGGGTCAGCGTGCCATCTGTCTATAGAAACCGCCCGGAAGCGGGACTATGGGTGTGAGACCGACGGTCACTGGAGAATTGTTAGGACCGAGCGGACTGGGAAGCAGCACAGAGGCACGGGCAGCGCGAGGGGTCAGGGCCGGCGGGTGCCCTGCGGCTGTATGGATGCCCCTCTCCCTGTGCTGACACGCAGGTGACCCCTGTGTCCTCTCAGGGCCACAGGCCAGGCTGCTTTCCCAGCCCTAATCAGCTCTCCGGCTTCCTAAGTGGCCAAATCGAAGGGCATTAGTGCTCTCAGGGGGTCAGCTCTTTACCGGCTCCTGCACAACGGGCCCCGGACCCCGCCTCCTTCCTAAACGGGCCTTAATGCACAGTCCGCGCCCGTCCTCACGCGGCCTCCTGAGACCAGGGGCGAGTCCTGAATATTTCATCAGCGCTGGGCCTGCCTGTGCGGCCACATCTGGGCGCCATCTGTCCTGTGAGAGGGAGCCACCAGCAAGGGGGCGTCACTGTCCTTCAGAAACGAGGGCTCAGCCAGGCTCCCAGTGACACCAGAGCACATTCTCCTTCTGGGAGCGGGTCTCTGTGGGCGAAGGGAGCACCCCACGGAGGCCGTGCTTTCCCTAAGGCCTGTCTGCCCAGCCCCAGGCAGGAAGAGGGAAGAGGGCGTGGAAAAAGAAATTGCGAACCTCCAGGACTCCAGGGAGCGCCTGGTCAAGGGGCACTCTTTCCTGAGAGGACGGTTTCCGTTCTTCTGTTTTAGAACGCGGGTGGATTCATTTCTTTCTTTCACGGATGTTTGTTTAGCTCCTGCTACATCACACACGGGGCAAGGCAGTAGGACTCAACCCAGAGCAGGAATATGCCCGCCTTGTCCTTAGAGAACAGAGAGCCCAGTGAGGGACTCATTCATTCATTCATTCATGCAGAACTACTGATTGAGTGCGTATTACATGCCTTCGCATTGTTCTAGGGACAGGCGTACACAGTCGTGGACAAAACAAGCCAACGTCCTTCTGGTGGGAGACAGACCCTTTCCAGATAATCACACAATGTGTGTAATTATTCCGTGCAATAAGCACAATAAAGACACGTTCTTAAAAAGGCCTTCCGGAGCTTTAGCTACTAACGTGATTCAGAGTAATAAAGAGGGAAAAAGCAAACAAACTAACACCTTCGTTGGAATGTGATACCCAGCTAAACTGTCACTCAGCCGTCAGGGCAAACCAGAGGCATTTCAGACATACACTACAATGGATAACTCCTTGTATTGCCAGCAGAGACTCAATATCAGAGGGAAATGAGAAAGAGCACAAAAACTCATGACATACAGGGCCCTGGAGACACTCCCGGGTGTGCACAGTGAGATCGATCCGGGACACTCGCTACATGAGTGCTTGTCATCACCCCCAGTTCTGTCCGTGAGGAATGGCATGGAATGTGCGGCAGCTAGTAAGAGAGACTATCTACGTAAGGGCTGTTCTCTCAGGTTAAAAGTCCAGGCCTGGGGAGAAGGCTCACTAGGGTCCCAGTCTCGTCTGTCTTCCTGCTGTGTCAGACCCAGCAGGTGGCTTCCATCCTCAGCATGGCCACGTGGTCCCAGGCGGCTGCGGGAGCACCAGCTATCAAACCCCACCTTCTGAGCAACAAGAAGAGGGAAAGGGAGGAAGAGCAAAGTCTGTCCGTCTTTAAAGGAGCCCTCACTTCAGTCCCACCCAGAACCACAGAAGATAGACGTGGCCACCCCTGGGAGCAAGACCGGTAGGGAAACATTCTTTTAATGGGGCACACCGCTGAGGAAGTTACTAAGGAAGAGAGAAGGGGATTTGGGAAGCAACCAGCAGCCGTCGCCACTCCGTTTGAATGTCTATCTTTACAAGAATGGATAAATTGCAGTGTGTTTTTGCAACGGAGTACTATATAGTGGTTACAGGGAGGGCAATAGCGGGACATGCACCTACCTACAGGAATCATCTCCAAAACAAAAGCTCTGGCCTGAAGGTGCACATGGTGAGTGATTTCCTTTTAGGTCAAGTGTAAAAGCCTGCAGGACAGCACACTAGGTCTGTTACAGCCACACCAAGTGCTTATGTGGGGAAGGTGTAGAACACGTATGAGAATGGAAACCCCAAAGGCAGGGCAGGAGGGCCGGCGTGGGACCAGACGCAGGCGCGCCAAGGGTGTCAGCTCCCGGCAACGCTTTATTTCTTCAAACAGGAAAGAAAAGGGTTTGGAGGAAACAGCACAATGTTAAATCTGGTTAAAATTAAATGGTGAGTTTGCAGCGTTTAAGCTCTCGCTCCCCATACATTTCTGTACGTCTGACGTTTCTCGGCAGGTGAGTTAAAAGTTGGGGGGGGAGAGAGAGATGATAGAAAGGCATCATGGAGGAGGTGTGACATAGAGTGAATTCACAGCTTCATAAACTTTGCCAAGTAAACACACACAAAGCCTGTATAGAACCCAGCACTCCAGAAAGTTCTCTCAGGCCCCTCAACCGTAGGCCCCTGGAAGAAGAAGCACCGTGGCTGGCCATGCCTGGCTTTCGTATGAAGGAGTAGTGCTGCCTCCTACAGGTGCCCCCTCTCCTGGCGGGCTTCCTCTCCCAGCCTCACGTCTGTAAGGGTCATCCGAGGGGATGTTTCTTTTTAAAAATATATATTTTATTGCTATCAGAGAGGAAGGGAGGGAGAGAGAGAGAGAGAGAGAGAGAGAGAGAGAGAGAGAGAGAGAAACATCAATGGTGAGAGAGAATCATTGATCAGCTGCCTCCTGCACGCCCCTCTCTGGAGACTGAGCCCACAACCCGGGCACGTGCCCTGACCAATTGGAACGGCGACCTCCTGGTTCATAGGTTGATGAACCGGCCAGGCCTGAGGGCTGTTTTCTAACTGTCCTCCTGGCTCCGCCCTCACGGTGAGGAAGGACTTCATGGTTCGCCCCCCCAGCCTGGAAGCAGAGAAGGGAGAGCTAAGTTTGGGGCGGTTTTCAGAATCCTGTACCCATGGCTGCTTGGGGAGCCGAGGTCGTTCCGCCCCCTGTCATGACGTGACAGCGCTCCCACATTCCCTGCTGGCCCCATTTCCCGTCCTCTCACCGGGGACACAGAGCAACGACCAAGCATGGGGCTGTGGGTGAGGCGTGGGGAGCCTGCCAGCTCAGCCCTGGCAGCTCACGGGAGTTTCAAAATCATTAAAGCTACGCAGGGAGATGTAGGTATTATTTTAACACTAGAGGCCCTGTGCACGAAATTCATGCACTTGGGGGGGATGTCCCGCAGCCTGGATTGTGAGAGGGTGCAGACCAGGCCAAGGGACCCCACCGGTGCACCATCAGGGCCAGGGAGGGACACGGGAGGTTGGTCAGCTGGGGAAGGACCATGGGAGGGCTCCAGGGCATGTCCGGTCCATCTCACTCAGTCCAGATCGGCCGGCCCCCAGCAGCAAGCTAACGTACCAGTCGGAGCGTCTGTCCTCTGGTGGTCAGTGCACATCATAGCGAGCGGTTGAGTGGCCTTAGCATATCATTAGCATATTATGCTTTGATTGGTTGAACGGATAACTGGACACTTAGCATATGAGGCTTTTATTATATAGGACAGGTCCCATGTTTGCTTCTCTTTCGTGCCCTGCTCCAGTCCCTCCCTCACTGCCGGCATCTAATGTTAGTGCCTTCAGGCCGCTTTTGGCAAAGACGTTAACGTACAGCACAAAACCTCGAGGAATGTCCTTGCCGAATGGGCCGGTGCTGGTGGGAGCGCTGTCACATCATGCCAGGAGGACCGGAGGAGGCAGCCGTTGAGTTCCTGGCGTGAGATCAGTTTCATGGGTGCTGATGCTGGGAAGAAGGATGGTGGCCAGCGGGAGCTGATGCTGGGGGGAAGGACGGTGGCCAGGCCAGCGGGTGCTGATGCTGGGGGGAAGGACAGCAGCCAGCGGGTGCTGATGCTGGGGAGAGGGATGGCGGCCAGCGGGGTGCTGATGCTGGGGGGAAGGACGGTGGCCAGGCCAGCGGGTGCTGATGCTGGGGGGAAGGACAGCAGCCAGCGGGTGCTGATGCTGGGGAGAGGAACGGCGGCCAGCGGGTGCTGATGCTGGGGGGAAGGACGGTGGCCAGCGGGAGCTGATGCTGGGGGGAAGGACGGTGGCCAGGCCAGCGGGTGCTGATGCTGGGGGGAAGGACAGCAGCCAGCGGGTGCTGATGCTGGGGGGAAGGACAGCAGCCAGCGGGTGCTGATGCTGGGGAGAGGGACGGTGGCCAGCAGGTGCTGATGCTGGGGGGAAGGACGGCGGCCAGCAGGTGCTGATGCTGGGGAGAGGGATGGTGGCCAGCGGGTGCTGATGCTGGGGGGAAGGATGGCGGCCAGACCAGCGGGTGCTGATGCTGGGGGGAAGGACGGCGGCCAGCGGGTGCTGATGCTGGGGAGAGGGATGGCGGCCAGCGGGTGCTGATGCTGGGGAGAGGGATGGCGGCCAGCGGGTGCTGATGCTGGGGGGAAGGACGGCGGCCAGGCCAGCGGGTGCTGGTGCTGGGGGGAAGGACGGTGGCCAGGCCAGCGGGTGCTGCGCGATGCCTGTGGAGTGATGGTTTGTCCAGGGAGGAGGGGTTGTGCACTTGAGGAGTCGGCCATGGAGAACAGGGGAAGCCAATAAATTCCGGCTGCTGAGGAGAAAAACCTGTTGGAGGAAAAGGCTCAGCACCAGGGACTGGGAGGAGAGGGGGTGTTGAGTCAGATTTCCATCTGGTGCCAGCGCCGCCGCTGTGGGAGACAGCTGTCTGGTGGCGTGGGCAGTCCTCTGGCCGAGCTCCCGGGGCCTCACCGCAGGCCCGGCCTTTGTCGCTGCCACCTGGAGTCGGGAGAGCTCTCCTGGTTACAACTGCAGCCACTCCTGCATCCACAAAACTCGATCCTCCGGGTGTGCCCTCGCCAGGGATCAGCAAACAACCAGCGGCCATTAAAGGCTTAACAGAGGGGACGCCCTTGTGCAGCCCGAGCCCCGGACGGCCAATCCCGTCCGAGGCTGATTAACACCCGCTCGCTTCCCGCCGCCAGGAAAAGGCTGGTAATTAAGCCGGGCAGCCTGCGCGTAATCACTCCAGCTCCTCCTTTGTATGTTTTGAACGTGTTCGCACATTTCATGAGCCGTTTACTTTACAAGGTGGGTAAACGGCAGACGCTTATGGCGATCTCACGGCTGAGGTGCGTGGTTTTATGTCTTCGCTGTACACGGTGGCTGTTCAATGCCGCGGGGCGGGCTCCCGCCCTCAGTGCCCTCCTAGCGCTTGACGGCAAATACGAATTTTGTGAAAAAGGGAATGTTTAGATTGTGATACTCACACTACCTATCCCAATAGCAATTAATTTAAAATTCAATTGGTGGGCACGGCTCAATTAAATTAATCACGCCTGCACCCACGCCGCGGCGCGGCCATGCCTCTGAATAGAACACGAAGCACGTTAAGGACTGCCGTCCCTTTCCTCCGAGGAGACAAACGTGCTGTTTGGACAAGGAGCAGGCGGGTTTGCTCCGGAAAGACCTGCGGAGGACACAGGGACCAAGTCTTAGGGTTCTTATTGGAGACAGAGCATTCCCGTGTAAGTCTCAGGACACGACGGGGGCGCAGGGGCCTCAGAGGGTCCCGAGCAGCTGAAGGAAGATGAAAAGTCAAGGCAACAGCCCAGCTGGCGTGGCTCAGGGGTTGAGCATCAAACTCATGAACCAGGAGGTCCGGGTTCGATTCCCGGTCAGGACACGTGCCCGGGTGGCAGGCTCCATCCCCGGTAGGGGGCGTGCAGGAGGCAGCCGATCCGTGATTCTCTCTCATCATGGATGTTTCTCTCTCCCTCTCCCTTCCTCTCTGAAATCAATAAAAATAGATTTTTTTTTTTTTTAAAGTCAAGGCTATGTGTGGAGAGCGGCTACAGTGTTAGGACAGGTTCAAGCCTCGGACTGACGAGAGGGCAGGGTCCTCTCTTGGCAAAGCCACGTGCAGGTCCCAGCGTGGAGGGCAAAGCCCTCCCAGCACAATTACAGCCAAAGGCGGAGGTTGTGAGCTTGACCTCATGGTCCGAACCTGTGGCCCCAGGTGGCTGGGAGTGATGTGGGCTTGATAGAGTTCAGGTACATGGAATTGAGTAGATTCGAAACCCGAGAGAACGTTGTAAACATCTTGACCACGCCCTACTTTGCCTCCTGGGATCTGACCGTAAAATAAAGACTCGGCTTGCAGGCTGTGGCGCTGTCTCTCCATCAGAGAGCAGGGTCCCACCCAGCCCCAGCTGTATTCTCTTGTCTGTCTGCTTTCATCCTTCACCGCCCCCATCGCGTTCAGCCCTGGCCCTGCTGGACACGGTTCAGCTATGGGGAGATCGGGCCGCAGAGGCCTCTGAGCATCTCGGGTCTCTTCCCCCTCGTGCCCGTCTCCTCCCCACTGCCCTCTGTGTGCCGGCACCAGGGGCGCGCTCACACGCAAGAAAAGGGGCCCGTGGGCTGTGCGGAGAGGTCCCGGAGGGTCAGGTCGGGATGACCCCTCGCAAGGCTCCGCGGCGCACAGGGCAGGGCACGAATTACACCGTCGCTGGCAACTCGCCTGCGGGTGAGAGAAGTGTTTCCAGTGAGTGATGGAAAGCTCTTCCCCAAACTCGCACTCCACAAGCTCAGCAGGACCCGCTGACGCCCGCACGGTGAGCCTCCTCCAGGCGCGTGGTGCCTCCGGAATCAGGTTAGGGACGTGCCGCTCAGTCGCCAGGGCGGGAGGGCAAACGAAAATGCCCTTGTGTTTTCTGACTCCTGAGTCTTGAAAGCTTTGAATGTGGCCACAGCCACAGCCACCCCTGAAGGCCTCTGGCATTTGCAAGGAAGGCCTCTGGGGCGTGGCTTGATTCTGCGGCGCTTCTGCCCAGCCCCCACCCTGCCTGGCCAGGCCTAGAGAGAGGGCCAGGCCTAGAGAGAGGGCCAGGCCTAGAGAGAGGGCCATGGCTCTGAGCCGGGCCAGGCCTGGAGAGAGTGCCATGCCTAGAGTGAGGGCCAGGCCTAGAGAGAGGGCCAGGCCTAGAGAGAGGGCCACGCCTAGAGAGAGGGCCAGGCCTGGAGAGAGGGCCATGGCTCTGAGCCGGGCCAGGCCTACAGAGAGGGCCAGCCTAGAGAGAGGGCCAGGCCTACAGAGAGGGCCATGGCTCTGAGCCGGGCCAGGCCTGGAGAGAGGGCCACGCCTAGAGAGAGGGCCAGGCCTAGAGAGAGGGCCAGGCCTAGAGAGAGGGCCAGGCCTAGAGAAAGGGCCAGACCTAGAGAGAGGGCCAGACCTAGAGAGAGGGCCAGACCTAGAGAGAGGGCCAGGCCTAGAGAGAGGGCCACGCCTGGAGAGAGGGCCACGCCTGGAGAGAGGGCCAGGCCTGGAGAGAGGGCCAGGCCTGGAGAGAGGGCCAGGCCTGGAGAGAGGGCCAGGCCTAGAGAGAGGGCCAGGCCTACAGAGAGGGCCAGGCCTAGAGAGAGGGCCAGGCCTACAGAGGGGACCACGGCTTTGAGCTGTCATTTCTAGGACATGATGACAACCACCTGGTTCCGCCAAGAGCACTCTACATGTTACCAAAGTGGATTTGCAAATGTCAGCTCTTTTGTGTGTGAGCTCAAGATCCCTAGCACGTGACAATAGTGGCGGTGGGTGGGTGGGTGGTGTGTTGGGTTTGTTTTTTTATCATAATAGGAATGGAAGCTGAGCCATGTGACCATCCAGTCTCACGGGGCTCTCTCTGCCTTCTCTCCCTCACCAGGAACTCCAGGTCTGCGCTGAGCGCCACGGACCCTCACCACGTTACCTGTGGGTGCCGTTCCTTATATCACATAACATGTGGGTGCCGCTCCCTCCATCACATTGGTTGTCTGTGGGCGCCGTTCCTCACAGCGAGGGTGCTGCTGCAGCAGCTCTGCCCGCCCCTCGGAAGGCCAGGCAGCGACAACTGCCCGCTTCCCCGAGGCCCTTCTGAAACGTGATCTCCACGCTCCCCCAGGCACTGGTGCTGACGCGGAGCAGCTGGCTGCGCCTCGTGGGAGTATCGTATTTGCACGCGCTCCCCTGTGAGGTGCATGCATTTGGATGACACGTCATGCTGTTGAGAAGCCAAGCTCGTGTTGCTCTCGGACGAGCAGGGAGGAGGGAAGCGGGAGAAGGAGCTTGTCGGGGAGAGCCAGCTGCTGGGAGGGCTCTCGGGCCATGCAGGCGATGAGCTCATGCTGCAAATCTAAACAGGGAATCGGCGTGGCGCTGAACGGCGGGGCACCAGGAACGGGAAGTGGCTTTGCAGCCAGCTGGTCCTAGGCATTTGGGTTTCGCAAATATTGCCACTGGGCCCGAGAGAGTACCCACGAGCAGACCTTCTGGAGGAAAACAGCCATCTCCCACTTGAGCTGATGGGCATCTCAGGAAGCGGTGGCGGCGTGATGGCTGTTATCCTCCCTGTCGGTCAGCCTCTGGGAGGTAACGGGCCCATTCGCACTTGAGTGGCCAGATGGTCCACTCGGCAGACTGCAGGCTCCCCGTTGACTGGCCTCTCACGCAGCGCCTCCCAGGCCTGCCGCTCCTGGGCCTCTCTTAGCTGGTGCTCTTTAGTGAATAGAATTATCTGAGGTCTTGAAAGTCTAAGTCGGTGTTTTTCAAACGTTTCGTAGCAGCAGAACCCTTAGTTACCCCACTGTTGTGCCACCACCGGGCGCCTAGAAAGGTGAAAGTATCGATGGAGACCTGGAAAGGCACGCAGTCGGTCAGTAGCTGAGCATGCGTAGCAGCAAGGAGCCCAGGGGTCGCAAAATCAGCCTCAGATGGAGGCTGGAGAGGAGCCCATCTTTCCCAGGTCACCCGCAGGCTCCCCTTTTCATCCCACCCCCCAATCCAGGGCTCCAGTCCCCACCTTCTGGCTCCCTGCACAATCAAGCCAGGGAGACTGTTGCTGTTTGTTCTACCGCACAGGGCAAAGGAAATCGCCGCAGAATTCCGTGGGTGTCGTGATGCTGATGTGATGGTGATGATGATGAAGATCATGAGGAAGATGGTGATGATGATGTTGGGGGTGGCTCTCATGATAATGATGATGAAGATGATGAGGAAAAAGATTAATAATGATGGTGGATGTTGGTAGTGATGATGGTAATGATAATGAAGGTCATGAGGAAGATAGTGATGATGGTGATGGTGGTGATGATAATGATGGTGGTGGTGATGATGGTGATGACAGCAGCAGTTAACATTGCGAGGCACTGTTCTTTGCAGTTTGCATGTGTCAATTCATTTAATACATTGCCTGTGTTAATCCATTTAATACATTGACTGCCTATAAGTCAGGTATTTTTATCATGACCAATCCTATGTCACAGGTGAGGAGCCTGAGACACAGAGCTGTTATGTAACTGCTTAAGGTAACAGCCTGTGCAGGCAGAGCTGAGATATTGACCCAGTCAGGCTGGCTCCAGAGCTTATGCTCTCAGCCAGGTGGCAGATGCTCCAGAGCCTTTGGGAGGTATACCTAGAGGTACGTGAACTTGAACTTGTGTTACTGTTATGCAGAACTCTCATTGATTATGTCAGATGACCCACAAGCAGTGAGGATGGTTGGGAGGTGAGGGGACTGAGAACCTCACCATCCCACACCTTTTCTCAAAGGAAATCTTAGCTGGAAAATAAATGTAAGCAGAGCTTTCTGGAGAAAATGGGTAAGAAGGCCTGGGGTCTTGTTTCCTGACCTCCTCAAAGACTCTCCAAACCGACCTGGAGGCTCTGCCCCTGAGACCTGGGCGTGATGCTAGCATGATGGTGGTGATGATGGTAGGATGGTGGTGATGATGGTAGGATGGTGGTGATGATGGTAGGATGGTAGTGATGATGGTGATGGTGATGGAGGTGATGATGGTGGTGGTGATGGTGATGGTGATGGTGGTGGTAATGGTGATGGAGGTGGTGATGGTGGTGATGGAGGTGGTGATGGTGGTGGTGATGGTGGTGGTGGTGGTGATGGTGGTGGTGATGGTGGTGGTGATGGTGGTGATGAACTCATCTGGAAAATTCTTTGGTTCCAGGTGTAGCAGGTAATACTGGCCACTACTTACTACCTCCCTGCCATGTGCCAGGCAGTTTCCTTACCAGTTTTAATTCTCAACTGCCTTTGGAATGAAGCATAATTATCCTCATTTTACAGGTGAGGGAACGGAGGCTCAGGCAAGTTCTGCCACCAGCCAAGTTCACGTGGGCTACGTTGGTGGCAGAGCTGGGGAGGGGTCAGGACAGCGTGACTCAGAAAACCTGCTCTTTCCTGGCTGTATCGGCTGCTTGCTGCACGTCCCCCGTGGGAATGAGAGCCATTGGTTCCCGGTGCCCGGGCTGACTCCCCCCTGGGCCTCAGGGGACCCGGCACCTGTGTGGCCCCACACCTCACCCTTCCCTTGCCCTGTAGGTTGGTTTAAGTCCGCAGGCCTTTCCTTTATTCCAGTGGCCAGCAGCAGCGCGGCCCAGATGGAGGCTGAGAGCTGACTCGTCTGCCCCATCGTCCCCCAGGCCCCACTCAGGGGCTCCTACGGCCGAGGTCACGTCTGTGAGCTGACGTCCTGGCTGGCCAGCAGCCACTTGCGCCAACAAGTCCCACTGTCCTGCCAACCGACCAAGCGTGCCAGTTTCACCCACGAGCTCCGGCAGCTCTGAGGTGAGGCCCCCTGCTTGCAGCGACTGATGGGCACTGCATCTTTCCAGCCTGGCTTGGAACATCACGGGGTTGGCTGTGGCTTGATCCGGGACCCGCCTGCTGCGGAAGCCGCTCCGACAGCCTCCGTATCCAAGGCCAGAAGTCCACGCAGTCCATTAGCGGCTTCCTTTTCATCCTCCTCCCCGCAGAGAACGCCGAGTCACAGCGTCCTTCTCACAAGTGGAGTGAGCAGCGGTTGGTGCTCCTGGAAGGATGCTGACCCTGCCTGTGATCAGGGAGTCGTGTTGCTTGGTGACTGGGAGGACACTGCGGAGTCAGGCCCAGCAGCTGAAGCCCGGTTCCGCCCCGCCCACTGGGAGCTTGCCTGCCTAGTCCCATCTCTGCCTTTGGGGGACTGCTCTCCCCATGCTCCCCAGTACACGAGCCCCTTGGCCACGGCGACCCAGGGCTGGGCCAACCAGAAAGCTTCCTGGACTTTTTCTAAGTGCAGCCTGTGGGCGAGCCCTTCCTTCTCATGCAGACACTCAGCCCCGCCACGCCCTTCCTCTCCCTTCTCCCGGGATCTGCCTGAGCAGGAAGGGTGAGAATCAAGAGGCAGGAAGGAGGAATCCAAGATGGCAGCGTAGGTAAACACCTAAACTGCTGCCTCCTACAACAATTTAAACTGCAACTAAAAGACAAAACGTCTATCACCCAGAACCACGGGAAAGCTGGCTGAGTGGAAGTTCTACAACTAGAAGGAAAGAGAAAAGAGCATTGAGACGTGCACGAGCGCTGAAAAGCTGAGGTACGGAGGCGCGTGATCCAGGCTGGCTGCGGGCGACTGGGTGCTTTGCTTTTTTCAACCCGAATGGAGACAAGCCCTGATTACTCTGAAATCCAGTCTCTGGGGAGACGCGGGGGACCCAAACTCCTACGGGGAGAAGCTGGACTGTCTGCCAGAGAGGGTGGCTTGCTTGCAGAGCTGCGTGCAGGAATAATTGTTTATGGCACTGGGGCATGGGACTCGCGGATGCCCTTGGAGACTCAGAGCCGGCTAACTAGCAGCCATTGCTGTTTGCCACGCCCTAACCTAGTGACACCCTGAGGCCCCGCCCTACAAACCCACCCAAGCTCCAAGCAGCTCAATTAGCATAAGAAAGGCCTGCCCTATCACAGCTTAACCTAGCAAACTTGCAGACTGGGTCAGACAGCTCCAAAACCTCCAAACCCCAAGCAAAGAGGAGAAAACTGCAGCTCTCACTGTAGCTCCTGCTGAGTGGCCTCAGGCAGTAGCTGACCTGCACCCCATTGGAGATCCAGAAGCCAGTGTACCTAGTGGTCAGTGTGAGACACCAGATTTCAACTCCTCACATCCATAAGTGACACATTCAAGAGGCAGACTCAGTGAGCACCAAAGCCTCACTGAAACAAGTCCTGCCCCATAAGCATGTCTTCAGCGCAGCAGTTCTTCCATTATAGACACAGGGAGTGCTCACAGCTAATTGGCCTGGAGGTCAATTCCTCCCAGCATAACAACAGCAATTAAGGCTTAACTGCACCAAGACTTTGCACTCAGCCCACAAAGGGGTGTACCAAGAGCGTCCACATCAGGAGATTGAGGAGGCTGAGCTACTGCCCCCTATAGGTCACCTACCACACAAAGCCACTCCATCAACACAGGGAAGCAGCCAAAATGCAGAAACAAAGAAACATGTCACGAATGAAAGAAACGGAGGAAAGCAAACTACTGGATGACATAGAGTTCAGAACCACATGTATAA
The DNA here is from genome assembly GCA_026230045.1 of Corynorhinus townsendii. NCBI lineage: Eukaryota > Metazoa > Chordata > Mammalia > Chiroptera > Vespertilionidae > Corynorhinus > Corynorhinus townsendii. Next base: position 170,935,899 of record JAPDVU010000006.1, on the reverse strand, counting down.
GGTTACTCAAGAATCTTCTAAAAACCGCTGAGAAACTTGATAACACTTCTGAGGAGCTTAGTGAGACCTTCAAGGACCTTAATGAGAATGCCAAAAAAATGGAAAAGGACCAGTCAGAAATGAAGCATACACTGTCTAAAATAAATATACAGAAACTCAACTGTAGATCAACGTACCCCAAGAATCAAACCAAAGATCTGAAATATGTGGAAACAAAAAACATCCAACCAGAAAAACAAAAAGAAGAAAGAATCCAAAAATATGAAGATAGTGTAAGGAGCCTCTGGGACAACTTCAAGCGAACCAACATCCGAATTTTTGGGGTGCCAGAAGAAGGGAGAGAGCAAAATATTGAAAACCTATTAGAAGAAATAATGACAGAAAACTTTCCCTACCTGGTGAAAGAAATAGACTTACAAGTTCAGGAAGCGCACAGAACCCCATACAAGAGGAATCCAAAGAGGACCACACCAAGACACATCATAATTAAAATGCCAAGAGCAAAAGACAAAGAGAGAATATTAAAAGCAGCAAGAGAAAAACAGTTAATTACCTACAAGGGAGTACCCATACGACTGTCAGCTGATTTCTCAACAGAAACTATGCAGGCCAGAAGAGAGTGGCAAGAAATATTCAAAGTGATGAACAGCAAGAACCTACAACCAAGATTACTCTACCCAGCAAAGCTATCATTCAGAGTTGAAGGTCAGATAAAGAGCTTCACAGACAAGAGAAAGCTAAAGGAGTTCATCACCACCAAACCAGGATTACACGAAATGCTGAAGGGTATTCTTTAAGAAGAGGAAGAAGAAGAAAAAGGTAAAGATAAAAATTATGAACAACAAAATGACATCAAATACATACCTACCAACAAGTGAATCTAAAAATCAAGTGAATGAAAAATCTGAAGAACAGAATGGACTGGTGAATATAATAGAATCAGGGACATAGAAAGGGAGTGGACTGACGATTCTCAGGGGAAGCAGGTGTGAGGGGTGCGGGAAGAGATTGGACAAAAATCTTACTCCTATGGATGAAGACAGTGGCAGGGGGTAAGGGCATGGGGTGGGGTGGGGAATCAGGTGGAGGGGAGCTATGGGGAAAAATAAAAGAGGAACACCTGTAATAATCTGAACAATAAAGATTTATTTAAAAAAAAAAAAGAGGCAGGAAGGAGCCTGGCCGGTGTGGCTCCATGGTTGAGCGCTGACCTATGAACCAGGAGGTCACGGTTCTATTCCCGGTCAGGGCACAGGCCCGGGCCCCGGTTCCAGGCCCAATTCCCAGTATGGGGTGTGCCGGCAGGTGTGAGGGTGCGAGGAGATGCTCCGTGACAGGGAAGGTAGGAGAGTGCTCTTCAGATGCAGGACGGGGTGGGGCTGTGAAGGGTTCAGTGAGGAGAGAGCCAGAGAGTGACAGGGAGGGAGACAGAGAGTGGGAGAGACAGACAGACAAGGGGGGAGGGAGAGGAGGGAGAGGAGAGGGAGGGGAAGACAGAACCGCAAACTATGGACGTGGGTAAGTCCAGCAGACTCTGTCTGCTTCTCCGTGAGCTGAGCCTTAGGACCGCTGACTTCTAAAGCACCGGCCCTCCTGCTCAGCGAGCCCTCGGCCTCCCCGCAGGGCGGTACAGGTGTCGTCAGGGCGAGGGCCATCGCCTCTGCTAACACCGCGGCGTTCTCTCGGACCCGGTCACCGGGCCAGGGCATGGCCATGGGGCAGCGCAGAGGAGTGAGCAGTGCAGTGGTGAGAGTACCAGAGCTTTCCATTGTGGCGCTGGAATCCCCCCCCCTGCCCCCCGCCCCCGGGGATTCCCCGAGTCTCCCTGGTCAGGTCAGTGCAGGGCCGGCCCACCGTGATCAGCCCCTCCCTCCCCGACAGGCTCCCCGCACCCTCTCCTTCCATGTCTGTGCCTAGAAGCTCACCTCACCGCTGTCCCTGCCCCCAGCGCCCTTGATGCCAGCGACGCTGAGCCCCATTGGCCGCTGAGGCCCTGGCACTGGGATACACCCTCCGCTTCCTTCGGGCATCTGCTCTCCGCTTGCCCACCGTGTCCTTGAGGGTCACTCCATCCACTCGCTTATCTTCGAAGAAGTCCTCGAGGCCTCTCCTTGGCCTCTGTGACAGGGACCTCACCAGTCCTCATCGCTGCCTGGCATCCTCCCACTTTAACTTAGAAAATCCAGTGACGTGAACGGGGACCTCTCCCCTCTGGCAATAGACCCCGTACTGCTTGAGCTTGCCCCGGTGACAGCGGGGAGCCACCCATACTATCATGCAAGGTTTCCCGTGGGCGACCGCTCTGCGCCTCCTTCTCAAGGGCGGGGACGGCGGGTGCTCCGGCCTCAGGTTGTGTCTGGTAGGCAGCAGGGACCCAGCAAACATCTGTTCGTTGGACAGTCATTCAGAAGGGACAAGCTTTGTGGCCCGAGACCACAGAAGCGTGAGGGCTCACACAGACGGCCCTGGCCTCGGGGGTCCGCCTGCCTTGTAACGCAGAGGCAGAGCTGGCGGGCGCTCCTGGGCCTACAGGAGGGGAAGGAAGGGCCGGGCCAGCTCTATTGGTGACCTGCTGGCCTCTCACCAGCGCCGTCCACCGCCTGCGGCGCATGCTCTCCCTTCCAGGGCACCCACCCCCTGACCTTTGGCCTCGCCATCCCTAACTCATAACAAAACCTGTATTCTAAAACTCGCTGGCACGAGGCGAGCAACCCGGGAAGGGTGTGCAGATCCCAGCGTGTGGGGTCCCCGCTGAGGTCTCCCTCTTGCAGAGCGGCTCCCCTATTCTCTGGTCCACCATGGAATTTTGTTTTTATTTGAATAAGGGAGAGGGAGTAAACATCAATGCTGAGAGAGAATCATGGATCGGCTGCCTCTGGCATGCCCCACACTGAGGACCGATCCCGCAACCCGGGCCTGTGCCCTGACCTGAAATCACCCTGTGACCTCTTGGTTCATAGGCCGACACTCACCACTGAGCCACACCGGCCGGGCCCTATTGGAATTGTAAACACCACTTGGGCGTGGCCTTCTCTTGCTCAAAGCACTGTCATGACTCCCCAGAGCCTAAGTTCTTATGACCTCGAAGGCCCTCCTTCCACGGACCGTGCCCCCGCCCCCCCCATGAGGCTCCTTGCTGCCTCTGGAACCCTGGAGACAGAGGCAGGCCCCTCTTCAGAGCCCTTCCCCCCGGGGAACCCCACGCTCAGCCCCTCCCTCTCCCTCAGGCCGCTCACATGCCCCCTCTCCGTGGCGATCCCCCCCCCCCCCAACCCCCCGCTCTGCTCTGCCTTACCCCCAGGACACTGTTAAGGGAGGACAGACCATTTATGGCGCTCATGGCCCTGTGGCTCCTCGCCTCCCTCCCTGCCCCACTGGGCTCAGCCCCAGTGACCGGGGCCTTGGTCCGGCTCCCGGGTGTCCTGCAAGGCCCGGGGACAGTCCAGGCGCAGAGCAGGCATGGAAGCGCGTTTCTGTGGCCTGAGTCCGTTCCCACTTCCGATGGTGTTGAACCCAGGTGTCCTCAGTTTACAAGAAGAGTTTGCAAGGGACTCGCCTGAATCTCTCTAACCGTCTTCACACCGAGACCACCCTTGGCCTGCAGCGCCCGCTGTGAGGATGTCTGTAATAATGTGGGGGGTGCCGTCTGGCAGGACCCGGGAAACAGCAGGTGAAGGTCGCTTCTGCCCTGGGCAGGACGGTGGCACACGGACAGAGAGTCTGACCCCCGAACCCACGCCCCTTGGAGGTCCTGGAGGGAAGCCTCGCGGTGCTGGTGCAGGACATGCGGCCCGTGACGTGACGTCAGAGGACACCCGTGGGAATACGAACTCAGATTTCCAAGCCCTGCACGAGGCGCCCCACCCAAGTCTGATTTTAACCCTTTCGTTGGCATAGAATGGGGTGGGCAGCGTGGGCTTGGTTTTGTTTTATTTAATGGATGAGAAAATGACTTAGGGTGACAATGGCAGGGACCAGCCAGGGCCCCTGGAAATGGTCCCTGGTGATGTTCTTTGCAAATGACCTGGAAGCAACCGTGCCCAGTGAAGTCAGCAACTCAGCTCATGACCTTGGACCTTCCGCCTGGTGGGAGGTCAGGCCAATGGAGACAGATGGCGGGAGGCCTGCAGGGCTGAGCGGGGGCAGGGACGTGGCAAATGAGCGGTGCTGGGGAACCGTGGTGATGCATCGGGGGAACGGCCTGGAGCCGTCAGCCAGGGACCGGGAGAGGGCCTGGGGGCGCGGGGCACTCATTCGGAAGCAAGTCAGCCAGGCCCGCGGGAATCCTGGGTCTCACCGGAGGGGCTCCAGCCACTGCCTCATCTCCTATGGTCTCCCCATCTCCGGCTCTCCCCTGTATTGGGGGCTCCTCGGAACTCTCCCTGCCCTCCTTTCATAACTCCGTGCCCCCCACAGAGAGCACCACATCTGGACAGTTCCCAGTGCCCTTCCCATCTCAACTCAGATGCCTGCTTCTCTGTGAGCCCCACCACGGGCCCAGCATCCTTGCTCAGAGTTCATCTCGCCGCCTCGGGTTCGGGTTCCGGTTCGGGTTCCTGCAGCTCTCGGCCCAGACCTGTGGAAAGCAGGTTAAAATGATCTGCTTCATGCTGGCCTCATGCGGCGAGCTCCTCAAAAGCGAGAGCAGGCGGTCAGTAACTGTGGACATGCGTGGAGACCTGCTCTGTGTGGCTCAGGACGGCCCAGAGATGGGACCCTGGGGAGGGGTGCAGTGGCGGGAGGAGGAGTGCAGTGGTGGGAGGGGTGCAGTGGGGGAGGGGCGCAGTGGGGGGAGGGGCGCAGTGGGAGACGGGCATGCAGTCTGGACCGAGGCTGGCTGAAGCAACATGTGGACATCCTCCAATGGTCTACAGCCGCGAGTTTCGACCTTTCCCATCTCATGGCCCGTAAACTAATTACGAAGATTCTGCATTGCACCAAGAAATAGATATATTTTGCTCATCTGACAAAAATAGGTATAAATTTGATTTATTTACCAAAAAAATAATAGCAATAGTAATTACCCTTTTTTGCTCCAAAGTGACTTTAAAAAAAATGAGGTGCCTATACTCATACTAGAGACCCGGTGCACGTGCACCGGTGGGTCCCTAGGCCTGGCCTGCACCCTCTCACAATCCAGGAACCCTCAGGGGCTGTTGGAGAGTTGGTTTCGGCCTGATCCCCGTAGGCCAGGCCAAGGGACACCAGGCCTCTAGTGTGCATGTAAGATCTTCGGTTAATCTCTTCCCGCCCTCCCCCCTTCCCCTTCCCTCCGAGATCCATCATTCTGTTCCACGTTTCCATGCCTGTGGTTTCCGCTCCTGCATTGAGCGTCTGCCCCCTCGTGGTCAGTGCGCATCATAGCTACCTGGCGGTCGAACGGTCGGACGGTCGCTGAGGCTTCCTATATAATAAAAGCTTCATATACAGATCAACTGAACTGCGGAATGATGGGTGGAACAACCGGTTGCTATGATGTGCACTGACCACCAGGGGGCAGACACTTGATGCAGGAGCTGCCCCAGCCCACAGGCCCCAGGCCAGCCAAGGTGGGTTCCAGCAGGGCCCCTCTGATCGCCCCGCCGGCTGCCCCGCAGATGGGCCCTGATCGCCGGCCAGGCCTAGGGACCCTGCCCATGCACGAATTTTGTGCACTGGGCCTCTAGTTTATAGATATAGATATAAGGACTTCTGGTGCCAAAATTAACCAATCAAACACAGCCTTATGCGATATAACCAGTAAGATGCGACTGTATCACGTGACCTATACACCCACGGTTCAGGACGGGGCATTCACACGGACGGCGGCTATGGCTGTGCTGGCTGGTGTCGTGTTTTATCTGAGTCCAGGGCAAGAGGGCAGGGCCCTGGCTGAGCAGTCGGGTGTTACCTGTTTTATAAATCCCGTGGCACCGGTTGAAGTCGCTGGTCTAGAGGGCGGACGGCCCTGTTGCCCAATCCCAGAACGCTGGGACGAGGAGGGAACCCTTCACATTTATGAGAAACTGTTATTTTTTCACACAAAAGAAAGCCGACAAATCATTCAGGTTAAGAAGCGTCATATAGTTTTGATCAACTTTGTTTTGGTAAATTTACATACAGTGAAACACACCTATGATTGCCTAGTTCAGCGGGTTTTGACACGTGTACAGCCAGGTAATCGATCTTTCTATCACTATAGGTTAGTTTGCCTGTTCTAGAGCCTCATCTGTACAGTTAGGCGTCTGGCTTCTGGGCCTCAGCGTTGTGTTTTTGGGATTCATCCCTGCCATCTGGTGGGCATCAGCCGTGCTGTCTATTTCACCGCTGTATAGTATTTCACGGTGGGCCCGTGGTACAGTATCCATTTACCTGTGGAGGGCATTTGAGGTGCTTCCAGTTTGGGCCTATTTTGAGTAAAACTGCTACGCACATTTGTGTGCAAGTCTTTCTGTGGCTCAGACCAAGCGCTCATCCTCTATAATAAAGAGGGAGTATGCTAATTGACCGTCACTCCGCCACGAAGATGGAAGCGCCCACAGTGGAGGTGGGGATTTCCGTAACACAAGATGGCTGCGCCCACAGCAGAGGCTGAGTTCCTGTAATGAGCCTTAATGAGCAATCAGCAGGGACCTGAGGCTGTGCCCACCCTGTCCCCATGGGGCTTGACAGGGGACCTCAGGCCGCACCCCCCACCCAGCAGGACTTGACAGGGGACCTCAGGCCACACACCCCACCCTGGCACTGGGCCAGGGTACCTGAGGCTGTGCTCGCTCCCCCCCTGCCCCCCCTTCTGGGGCTTGATGAGGGTGGGACTGGCTGGGTCTGGATCTTGCCCAAAGTGGGGGGGCAACTGGGTCTGGGTCTCACATGATTTTGAGGTGCATGTGGGTGGGCAGGGACTTGACTCTGGGTCCCGTGGTGTGCCCCAGACTCTGACAGGAGGAAGGTTTTCGTATACATTTTACTAATTTTCTTTCACCTCTGACACTTCTATTATAGAGAAAGGGCAAATAGCACTATTAAAATATTTACTCCAATTAATCCCCTTTTAATGTGCATGAATTTCGTGCACCAGGTCACTAGTAAGTAGAATAAAAGGGACAGAATCTCCCACTTGGAAGGGGACATTGACAGGAACCTTAGCCCTTGCTAAACCCAGCCCTCTGCCTGCTGCTTCCCCTCACCGGTCACATCCCTGAGGGCTGGCTGTTGGGTCTTCACTTGCCCCCCTGATGGGGAACTCACTACCTCTCATGGTACGAAGCTTACTTAGTGTGGCGAAAGCTGCAACTGCTAGCAAGTTCTCCCTGAACTGAATTTTGATTGGCCCCTGGCTAGGACCCACCCACTGGTGCTGAAAGGAAGTCTAATTACTTGGGTATTTTAAAACAGCCCTGATTCACTGCAGCTGTTGCCCATCTTAGTCTACACCTCCCGTGCTCTGCCAATCGCTAGCTGTGGCCATCCCTCTGAGCTGCACCCGAGAACTGACCACCGTGCCCAGCAGTGGCCGGCCCAGCCACCCCCTCACACCACAGTGATGCGACTTTAGCTGGGGACCCCCCTCCCCGCCCACCACAGATGCCCACAGAGCTCCCAGGCAGCGCGAGAGCAGCCTCGAGCCCCTTCTCACGCGTGCCCCCATCCTGCGCTTCCCACAGTGGGCAGCAGATTTATGGAAATGGCCCGGCTTGGAAATATGAATGGCTTCAGAAATGACCCAGACAACTTCATGGTTGAGAGGCCCATAATGGCCTATCGTGGGAGATGGTGTTGTACATTCTTGCTGTCCCCGCAGACAGGATGAATAACTGTGGGACTGGACGTTTCAACCTCTCCGATTTCGTGATTCCGATAGGGGCAGCACTGGAATACTGGGGACCAGCTGGAATTGTGAGACCTGTGAGTCCTGCTCTGTGAACCCTGATGGCTTTGTTCTGATTAGAGAAGGCACATGCTCACCTGCCTGGGAGTTGCAGTGGGACTTGGGAGCTCACCTGGAAAGGCGGCCCATCCTCCCCATCCGGGAGCTGCCTGTTATCGTGGGAAGATTAGCAACCTCGTTGCAGAATCCAGAGCCGCCAGCGCCTTGAAGACCCCCAGCCTTGGCATACCCACAGGCCTTGGAAAATCTCCAGCCCCCATTACCTGTAAACTGCCCATCTGGCATACCTTTTGCCTACTTCCCCATGCAATCTTTGTCCTCCTCCCCGATACAAGCAGCTGGCTTATGGGGGGTGGCAGAGCAGACTTTTGTGGGTGACCTGCTGCTCTCCCATGCTGCCGGCAGGACTGGAATAAACGTTCATCTATGATTCACCCGTCTCTGCTGAATTGGCTCAGGCAGTGACAGGCAGCACGGACCCATTGGTTGTCAGGTTACATTTTTTTGTCTTCCCACGAATGTTCTGTTGGCCCCAGAATGAAGCCCAGGAGGCCAGGAGGCTGATCCATTGTAGCGACATTGTAGCGAGGCTTGAGAGGAGAAAAGGGCAGAGAAAGAAGGAAGGAGAGGTGGGGAGAAGCGATATTCAACTCCCAGCGTCACCAGTGTGACCTGGACCCGACTCACTGCTCGTGTGGGAGCAGAGAGCTGTGGCACCGCCCCCAAAGAGCTTTCTGTAGTTCACTTTTTATTGTAAAGCGACACGTATTCAGCTTAGAATTCTTAAACGCCAAGGAACAGTGCAATGAGAACATCACCTGTGATCTGTACGGGACCGGCCACCATTAATGTTTTGGTGTATTTTCTTCTAATTCCTTTATACTGTTTACCTATTGTCACAGCCATTCCTCCACCTCTGCATCCATCATCCATCCATCCATCCATGCACCCACCCACCATCCACTCATCCATCCATCCATCCATCAACCCATTATCCATCCCTCCATCCATCCCACCCACCCACCATCCACTCATCCATCCATCCATCAACTCATTATCCATCCATCCATCCCACCCACCCACCATCCACTCATCCATCCATCCATCAACCCATCATTCATCCATCCACTCATCCATCCATCCATCAACCCATCATTCATCCATCCACTCATCCATCCATCCATCAACCCATCATTCATCCATCCATCCGTCCACCCACCCACCATCCACTCATCCATCCATCCATCAACCCATCATCCATCCATCCACCCCCTACCATCCACTCATCCATCCACCCCCTACCATCCATTCATCCATCCACCCCCTACCATCCACTCATCCATCCATCCATCAACCCATCATCCATCCATTCATCCCACCCACCCACCCATCCATCCACTCATCCTTCCATCCATCAACTCATTATCCATCCATCCATCCCACCCACCCACCATCCACTCATCCATCCATCAACCCATTATCCATCCATCCATCCATCTATCCATCTATCCCACCCACCCACTCATCCATCCATCCATCCATCAACCCATTACCCATCCATCCATCCATCCATCCATCCCACCCACCCACCCATCCATCCACTCATCCTTCCATCCATCAACCCATTATCCATCCATCCATCCATCCATCTATCCCACCCACCCACTCATCCATCCATCCTTCCATCAACCCATTACCCATCCATCCATCCATCCATCCATCCCACCCACCCATCCATCCATCCTTTTGTCCCTCCCCCCTTCCTCCAATATACAGACCACGTGTCCCAAGTTTTTGTAAAGAAAAATGGTAGTTTCCCCCACTTAACACTATCTTGGCCCTTTCCCGTGTCAGTGCCTGTTCTTTGAAAAGACAGACACACTATTTCGTGGCGGTCCGCACAGCAGGTAATCCACCATGTTCCCCCCTCCTTGCACCGCTGTGTTGCTTCCGCTTCTTCCCTGCGCACAGTGTCCAGGTCATCGCGCACGAACCTTCAGATTTCCGGCTAAAGATGCACTTGATGGGATGTCTTTCTGCAAGAGTCTGACCTTTCTCACGACTTTTCGTACCCCGCGCCAGCACAGGCCTTGCCATGACCCCCGTGTGACCCTCAGCCAGGCCCCCGTCCTATGACTCTCAGGGGGGCGGATTGGCGCTGTTTCCTACCTGATTGAACGCAGCACAGAGCGAGCGGTAAGAACTATACACAGGCCCCGCGTTTCTTCCCGAGCACCCCCAGCACGTGAGCGGGGAAGAAAGCGTGAGCAGGAGCAGGGAGATGGGTGGGAGGGCTGCCGGGACTGGGGAAAACGTGATGGCTGGCTGGGCGGAGGCGGGAACCAAGGGGCGCAGGGGCGCGCACGGAGGGGAGGCCGTTCCTTCCATTGGCGTGGGCGGCCTGGTGCCTGGCCTCCGCCCACAGACCCACGCGAGAGATGTTGGGGTCACAGGAGGCCGTGTCCCCTCGCACCCGCTCTCCCATGCCCGCTGGGAACCCTGCCGCCTCGTGGCGAGGAGCCCACGCCGCTGGAGACCCACGCGCGCCCGCTGGTTCACGGCCCACGGAGGCCAGCCGGCAGGCCCGGCTCAGGCACCGCGTCCCGTCCCAGGTGCTGGCGGGTGATCCCGCCCTCCGCCACCCCCGGAGCCCGCGAGCTGAGGAGAGGGGGTGTTTTCTGCCTCCTTTTGGGGTGAAAACTGAAGCCAAAAGAGAGGCTGTGACGGATTCCAAGTTTCCCGGCTGCTGAGCACGGGACCAGGTGAAGGCCCGGCCCTTTCCAGCCTTCAGCCCCAGCTCCTTCCACCCTAATCCTTTCAACAGCCGCCCACTGGCCCGGCGGCCTGGCTCAGGGGTTGAGTGTCCACTCACGAACCAGGAGGTCAGGGCACGTGCCCGGTTGTGGGCTCCATCACCAGTGTGGCGTGTGCAGGAGGCAGCCGATCCATGGTTCTCTCTCGTCATGGATGTTTCTCTCTCCCTCTCCCTTCCTCTCTGACATCAATAAAATGTATTTTTAAAATATGAAAAAAACAAACGCAAACGCTTGCTGTACGCAGTGCACCTGGCACGGCCTGGGCACCGGGGAGCCGTGACCCTGCAGGAGGAGGGCGTTGCAGAAGGCCGATGCCACTCAGGTGTGAGGACCTTGGCCGTGACTGCCCCCGCCTCGGAGGCAGCGTGCCCCAGCCAGGCAGCATGGGGAGGAGCCAGCCCACAGGCAGACCTGGAGGACCACACCCAAAGGGGTTTACTAGTAAGAGCTTCCTTTAATTTGACTTCAGCACTTCCTTTATTTTTAAATTTTAAATATTTGTATTGATGTCAGAGAGGAAGGGAGAGGGAGGGAGGGAAACACCAATGGTGACAGAGAATCATGGATCAGCTGCCTCCCACATGCCCACGTTGGGGATCGAGCCTGCAACCTGGGCGTGTGCCCTGACCAGGAATCGAACCCGGGACCTCCCGGTTCATAGGTCGAGGCTCAACCGCTGAGCCACGCCAGCCAGGCTTAAGTGCTTCTTTTAAACAGGATGCTCTGCGAGACCCTTCTGGCGCGCTGTCCTGGGGCTGGCTGTGCAATATTAGTCCTTCCCCCCCTCCTCCCAAAAAAAAGCAGGAGGCAGCATCTGGAGACCCAGGCTCCTACCCCGGCCCACGCTCCCTGGCCGAGCAGCCCGGGGCAAAGGATTTACAGGGACTGAGTCCCAGGGAAGAGCAAACATACTCCCTGTCGCACAGGGATCGGCGTGAGGATGAAAGTGCTCCTGTGAGCACCAGGTGGAGAGATGTCAGCGAAACCCGTTGCTGACGTCTCTCCCAGCTACGCCCCCCCCCCCCCCGCCCCCCGTCCCTAAACCAGCCAGGTCCCCCTTGAAGAGAGCGAGAGGAGAAGCTTGCCCTGCCCGCTCGCACTGAGCGAACGGAGCCGCCCTGTGCCGGAGTTTGAGGCGGGGCCCCGGAATTTGCGTTTCGGATCAGGTGATGCTGACCATGCTGGGCCGGGACCACCAGAAAGGACTTGTGCTCCACGCCTTTTGAAGCAGTGAAAGGTGAGGGGGGAGGCGGTTCCTTTTCAGGAGGGCTGGCCCAGGGCCTGGGGGCTGGGTACTTTCTGGTACCTCCCGTCTGCTTTGCTTCCTGAAGAGCATTTCCTGGGAGGCTAGCTTCTGTAAGAGATCTCAGGTGCGCTGTAAGGTAACCAAAGCACACACCCCATAGGGATCGAAGGCAACACCTGCTTGCTCCTTAATGGGTTGCCAGGCAACCAGACAAAGGTGAGGCTGAGGCTGGGATTAGCAGCTGGCAGGGGTTTTAGCGGGAGAGGCATCCAGAGGGTAGGCTTCTCATCAGAGGACCACAGAACCCAGATGTGAGAACCCCTCCCCACCCTCGGGACCATTGCCTTGATTGGCACTCGGAAGGGCACAGGCCCGCGCGGACGGCTTCACGTTGTCACGTGGCCTCTCATAGGACGGGGAATATTTTCCTCAGAAGAACCACCGAGCACCCCCGGGGAGCAATGGGCGAGGCTCAGCGCCGCCGGCTCGGTAAGAATAAGTTCTGTTCGTTTATTTTGGGTGATAAAACACATACCCACATGGGAACACTCTAAAAGTGCAGGAGAGCACGGACTCCCGTGGCCCTGAAGGAAACCTGATGGAACTTGGCAGCCATCCCCTCAGGAGGAAGGGAAGTTACCATGAAAGGGGATATTCTGGAAACCCCAGGCCTTGGGAAGAAATCACTTCCCCGTGTACGCGGGCGTCTCTGCACCAGCACTTCCAACACCGCGTCATTCTCTCCCCAGAAAGTCACCCTCCTGGGTGGGGGTGTAGCTGCTGTCCGCCGTTTTGCTGTTACCAGCGATGCCGCCGCGGGCAGCCTGTGCCATGCCCTCTGGGCGTTCGGAGGTGGTGGCTGGGGCTAAGCTCCCACAGACCCTCACTGGCGCTTGCCATGGTCAGCCGAGTAACATTTTTCTAAGCCCCATTCCTTTAATTTTTCATTTCTTGCATCGCTTTCCTTGATTGGGCACCCCTCAAACGCTGATTTTCCCTTTATTTCCCCGAGACTTGCCTACTCATATCCTTTGCCATCTTTTTATAGGGATTGCTCATCTAGTCTTCTTGGTAAATGCTATTTATAGAGAGAGACCAATGGGACCTTCTTGAGTTTGTTGCTTCTCTCTCTTTTTTTAAAATATTCTTATTGGTTTCAGAGAGGAAGGGAGAGGGAGAAAGAGAGAGAAACATCCATGATGAGAGAGAAGCATCGATCAGCTGCCTCCTGCACGCCCCACACTGGGGATCGAGCCCACAACCTGGGGATGTGCCCTGACCGGAATCGAACCTGGGACCCTTCAGTCCGCAGGCCGACGCTCTATCCGCTGAGCCACACCGGCCAGCACACTTGTTTCTTTTAACGTTCCCCTCCCCCACAGCACTGTAGGGTAGCGTTGGTTTTCAAGTTGCATTCATTTGAGTCCTATCGATGTTCTAGGAAGAAAGTTGAATGTTTTTCTTTTCAAGTAAAAAAAATAAAATTATAATTCTATTTTTAAAAGGTTCCCCTTTTACCTCATGGCTCATTCAGGGCAAAAGCAGAGGGAGGAGAAAGACGGGACGAAGGGGAAGAGGAAGAGAGGAAGATGCAGAACAGAAGGAGCGCTCTGTCCGCCATGTTTACTGAATTCCTCAGAGATCTGGAGTGATTCTCAAACTTCCTTTGTGAGTCACCTGGGGTCTTGTTGAAATGTGGATTCGGGCCTGGCCAGCGTGGCTCAGCGGCTGAGCATCGACCTATGAGCCAGGAGGTCATGGTGTGATCCCCGGTCAGGGCACAGGCCTGGGTGTCAGGCTCCATCCCCCGTGTGGGGGCTTGTGGGAGGCGGCCGCTCCTTTATCCCCTCTCATCGTTGATGTTTCTCTCCCGCTCCCTCTCCCTCTCTGAAATAACAAAGAAATGTAGATTCTGGCCCTGGCCAGTGGGGCTCGGTTGGTTGAACGTTGCCCTGTGAACCGAAAGGTCACCGGTTTGACTCTGTCAGGGTTGTGGGTTCGATCCCTGGTCAGGATGTGTACCGGAGGCAACCGAGTGAAGTTTCACGTCGGTGTTTCTCTTTCTCCCTCTCCTTCCTCTCTAAAAATGAAAAATATATACATTAAAGGGGAAAGAGAAAGGAATGTAGGTTCTGATTGCAACCAGCTCCCCGCTGGGGCTGCCCGCCCACGGACACTGGGGTGGCCCGCCCACGGACACTGGGGCGGCGACCTCACGTGGGCCAACACCGAGGGCAAACACCGAGGGCCTCGCTGAGAGTCCGGGCCCCACGTGATTGGTCATTTTAGTTTGAAAACTGTTGCTTCTCACGGAGCAACTCCCTCTACCGCGTGGCCTTTTCGAGCCCAGGCCTGAGGCTCCCCAGGCGCGCGTGGGGGCTTGCAGTGTCACTCCTCCAGGCGCCTCCCTGGCTGGAGACCGTTCAAGTGAGAGATGAGCGCCGCGCCATCTCCCTCCTCCAGCATCGCAAAGGGCTCGCTCTGTGTCAGTTTTTGAGGAAGAATGGCTACGGTCGACACGCACCTCCGAAGACGGTAATGTCACGGGTCACGAAAAAAGCAACACGGTCTGGGAGGGAAAGAGTCTTGCAATGGGACTCCGAGGAGCCGCTGCCTGCTCTGGCGTGCACAGGCTCCTGGGCCTGCGCTCAGCGCCCCTGGCTTAGTTCCTTCCACGGCGACGTGAGACCACGTCAGAGGCTCGCCACCCGCCCAGCCTGGAAGGAGCGGTCCCAGTGGGGTCTCCAGGCAGCAGGGTGCTCCCTACACCTAAGACCCTCGTAGGCTCGCGTTCCCGTCCCCAAGCAAGTCTCCACGGAGCGGCCCGACACACGTCAGCCGCAGCAAGGGGGCTCTGGCTAGGTGGCCACTGGGAGTCACACCAGGCCTGGGGCTAGCGCCATGGCGACCTGTGCCGCAGCCGGAGCCACGTTCCTGCCCATGCTGCAAGGGCAGGGGGGCCTGGCTTGCGAGGTGCCAGGGAAGTATGGGGCACCGGTTTCCAGCTGAAAGGAGAAGGGTACACGTGTGCACAGCAAGGCTGGCATGGGGCAGCCCCCGGAAACCGGCGGGGCCTGCGTGCGAATGGTCTCATGCCCTGGGACAGCCCTGAGCCAGGGAATCCTTCCCAGCTCCGCACAGGAACTTAGCGATTTGCCCACATTTCCCAACTAGACCCCCACCCCCATCCCTGAGCACAGCGGAGGCCTCAGAGGGGAAGCCGCCTGACCTCGGAGCCTCAGTTTCCCCATCTGTTCCAGTGACAGCACCTCTCCCAGGGAGTGGGGGGGACCAGTACGATGACCACTGCCCACGCTGGTCCACAGGAAACGCTGGGTAGGTCCTGCTTAGCTCCTGCCCAGGGCTCTCAGGCCACCCAGCCCTGCAGGTTAGAGGAGGCCCAGAGCTGCTGTAGGGAACGTAAAAGTAGGACCCCCTCCCCCCACCCCCGTCTCCCCGGTGTCCTCAGGACTGCGTGGCCCCACAGGGCTCTGCTGTGCTGCGGTGGCCCGGGAGCCCCAGTGCTGGAGCCCTCCCTACGTTCCAGGTGTCGCCTTTGGGCTGTTTCCCCGTTTCCTGCCCCTCCCCGCCTCCAGTGCGTGCGTGTGTGTGTGGGGGGAGGAGGGGGCAGAGGGCACGCCAGGGGTCCAGTTCAGAATCCACCTCCACTTGGCTGCTTCCTCGAGCCTCGGTTTCCCCATCTTTCCTTCACGTGGCCATTGTCAAGAAGACTTCGGTAAGATTGGGCAGCACACAGTAGGTGCTCTGGATTCTGGAGTTAGTTCCACCGAGGAACCTAAGGCCGGCCCCTCTCTCCTGGGTGCTCCTTGTCTGGGGCAGTAACAGGGTAACAGCCAACCCGGCACCCCGGGCTCCCGGGGAGCCCGCGCCCCCCCCAACCCCCCCCCCCCCCGCACGCCCTGCCCCGCCTGTCACCACTTACACCATCTCCATCCTCCCACTCCCCCAGGCTCCTCCCGCACAACTGCTGGCAGCATCGGACGGGGGTCACCTTCCCGCCTCCGCCCCAGAAATGCTGGCCTCCCAGCCTCCAGGGCGCTCAGCTCCCCCTCACCTCGCTAATGCTCTCCGCACGCTGCCCAGCCCAGCCCAGCCCCGTCCGCCCCTCCCCTCCCCTCCCGCCAGTGGCCCTCCAAGCGCCGCGCCCGGAGCCTTCCTCTCGGGGACCCCGGCCCCTAGGAGGCCCTTCCTTTCGGGGACCCTTCCCCGAGGCGCCCACCCCCAGCGGGCAGCGCCTGGTCCCGCCGGCCCACATGACCTTGGACGCCCCTACAGACCCGGCGTCCACGCCTCCCCACAGGCGGCGGGGCTGCACCGCGGAGCCCTTTGTGGCTGGGCATTGACAACCCGATGCGCGCCCGTCTCTCGTTTGCAAGCACGGCAACTTGGCGTGTGACCTCCCGCACACCGAGCCCGCGGCTGGGAGCAGGGCGGCTCCCGGGGGCGGCGGGGAGGGCGGCCGCGAGCGCCGGGAGGGGCGCGCCCACTAGTCCCAGCCCGTGGCCCGCCCGCCGAGCCCGCCCTCCGCCGCACGGGCACCGGGCCACCTGGGCGCCCGCACCGCATGGGCCCGGCGAGGCGGACACCGGCCCGCGCCCCGCGCCCCCCGCCTGGGCGCCCGAGGACGCGCGCGGGACGGCGCCGCCTGCAGTGCCCGCCCCGCGTCCCTAGGGGGCGCAGCCGGCGCGGGAAGCCGCGGAGCCGAGCGCGGGGCCGGCGCGAAATTCCAGGCGGGCGGGCGCGGCGCGTTTGAAACCTGGCGAGCGCGAGGGGGCGGGACTGGGCGCGCGAGCCACCGCCCCTCGGCCAATCAGAGGCGGCGGCGGGCGCGGGGGGCGGGGCGTCCGGCCGCCCTGTGAATGAGGAGCAGCGGCTGGGCGAGCGCGGCGCGGGCGGGCGCACTTTCTCCTCAGCGCCGGGCGGGGGCGGCGGCTCCTCAGCGCCCGCGGACCCTTCGCCAGACGCCGCGCGGCCCGGGCGCTCCGGCCGCGGGGGCGGCGTGACAGGACTCTCCCGGCGGACAACTTCTCCCCGCCGCGCCCTCAGCGCCGGCCCGCACCTGGCAGCCCGTGGCGCGCGGGAGCCGCCTCCCTCCGTCCCGCGCGGGGCCGAGGCCGGGCCGGGCGGCGGCCGCTCAGCATGGCCCGGGGCGCGCGGCGGGCGGCGGGCGTCGGCGCGGCGGGCCCGGGGCGGCCGCGGGGGTCCCTGCCCAGCTCCGAGCGGCGGCGGCGGCCCCGCGGAGCCCGTGAGGCGCCCGAGAGCCCCGAAGAGGACGCGGGGGAGCGCGGCGGGCGGCCGGCGACAAAGTTGAGCGCGGGCCGGCGGCGCGGATGGTGGGCGCTCCTGGCGCTGCAGCTGCACTTGCTCCGGGCGCTGGCGCAAGGTAGGCGGGCGCGGGGTCAAGGCGGGCGCGGCGGGGCGGGGGCGCGGGGTCAAGGCGGGCGCGGCGGGGCGGGGGCGCGGGGTCAAGGCGGGCGCGGCGGGGCGGGGGCGCGGGGTCAAGGCGGGCGCGGCGGGGCGGGGGCGCGGGGTCAAGGCGGGCGCGGGGTCTGGGCGAGGGGCCTGGGCGTCGGGGTCCGCGCCTCCCGGGACGGCGCGGGGTCGGAGAGCGTCGCCGCCGCCCGTGGGCTCCCCACGCAGGCGGAGCCGAGCCCGGGCGGAGCGCAGCTGGTCCGAGCGAGCGCCGCGCGGGCTGCGGCGGGGGCCCGCGGCTGAGTGGCGGTGAGTGGCGGCGACGCCGCGCTCCCAGCACCGGGGTCGGCACCCCGCCGCCCGCCCCGCCGGGTCCCCGCCGCCCTCGCCTGCACCGCGCACCCAGCGGGGGTCGCACCCGGACGGCTAACTTAGGCACCCACGGCCCCCCTCCCCGCTGCGCCGGCTTCAGTTAGAACCGCGGGGTCTCTGGGAAGGTGCGGGAGCCCGTCTGGGGTGCCAGCGGCCAGCTTTGCTCAGAAATCCGTCCCTTTTGAACGCCCGGCACACCCTGTGCAGGTGAGCATCCCTCTCGCCCAGGTGTGCCCGTCTGGAAAGAGGGAGTGCCCGCAACCAAAGGGCGGAAGGGACTCCCTGGCTGCGTCCCCTTGTCCAAGTCCTCTGGGATGGGCGCACCCTTGGCGAGCCCTCTGGGATGGGGGCACCCTTGGCCAGGTCCTCTGGGATGGGCGCACCCTTGGCCAGGTCCTCTGGGATGGGTGTACCCTTGGAGAGCCCTCTGGGATGGGGGCACCCTTGGCCAGGTCCTCTGGGATGGGCGCACCCTTGGCCAGGTCCTCTGGGATGGGTGTACCCTTGGAGAGCCCTCTGGGATGGGCGCACCCTTGGCGAGCCCTCTGAGATGGGGGCACCCTTGGCCAGGGCCTCTGGGATGGGCGCACCCTTGGCCAGGGCCTCTGGGATGGGGGCACCCTTGGCCAGGGCCTCTGGGATGGGGGCAGCCTTGGAGAGCCCTCTGGGATGGGTGCACCCTTGGCGAGCCCTCTGGAATGGGGGCACCCTTGGCCAGGGCCTCTGGGATGGGCGCACCCTTGGAGAGCCCTCTGAGATGGGGGCACCCTTGGCCAGGGCCTCTGGGATGGGCGCACCCTTGGCCAGGGCCTCTGGGATGGGCGCACCTGTGCGGCATGGCAGCCTCGGGGCGGGGCTGCGCGGGGCTCGGGAGTGGTGGGGCACTGAGGTTGTGGGAGGCGGGCACCCGGTGCAGATCCCGTGTGTATGTGTGTGGCACATGCTGGGATTTAAACGTGAGGACAGCTGGCGGGTCTGCACTCAGAACTGCCGTCCCCTGCCTTAACCCGACCCCCCAATTCCACTGTCGCTGCTGACCTGGCGAGGCCTGAGCGGGCCCTCCGCACCCTCCCCAGGGCTCGCACAGACAGATGTCCGCTTTCATGTGTAGCTGCACGCAAACACATTGCCCTATTTCTGGTTAATTTAACTCCCCCATGACTTGGAAAATTTTCATTTCACTTATTTGTGCTTCTTTTTGCTTAACGACTTATTTTGTAGGAGAGCATTTATGACGTCATTTGTAGACTGGGATCCGTAGATTGCCAGAGAAGCCGGCTTCAAATGAAGAAGTCCAAGTCCCTAGGAATGACCTTTCCGATAGAAGTGGTGTTTATTAAGGTTTCCTTAAGAGACAAAAAGAACAGTGACTTGCACTTTGCAGTAATCTCTGCACATTTACGCACTGGAAGATGTATGCACACGTTCAAATGGAAAATAATCTGGTTTTGTTTTGAAGCGTAGTGCAGGGATTTCAACTTTTTACCGTTTGCACTTTGAAGGCTCTATAAATGTCACATTTTCACAACTAGCGTTAATGAATGTATGTTAATTAAAAAAAAACCCCACGAAGGCAATGCTCAGACTTCGTCAGGGGGGAATATTTTATCCCTTGTTGCCAGTGAAAGCACCGGTCCCTGTTTTACATTTATATGGTTTATAAAGTGTACAGATCTTTTAGTGTACCATTTCAAATAGGTTGTCACAGATTCTAAATTCATTGACAGGTTTCTGTGCTCTGTGCTCTGTGAGATGTGTAATATATCCATCATTTTTTTATATCATATTGAAAATTCACATTACGGGAGAGATGTCACCATTTGACAAAAGCTCATGCATCTTGAAAATGAAAATTCTGGTGCCGCCGTAGAGATTTCTGAGGGGATGATGGGTTGGTTGGTCACGGGCAGGAAGGTACTGTCTTGAATCTCTCTCATCAGGTAAAACGTACCCTTCGGAACGGAATCCTTACCACGGCGCTGGAGCTGGTGAAGCACGGCTTCATTTCTCTGCAAGTGTTGCCTCCTCGCGGCGTTGTGGGTGGTTGGGCTTGGTCCGGGTGCCCTGGGAGAAGGGGGCCCTCTGAGATGGGGGCACCCTTGGCCAGGGCCTCTGGGATGGGTGCAGTACTGGTTCCGCGTGGGCCAGGAGCAGAAGTCCTGGGCCTGTCGTGGAAGACCTGGCTCGGCTCTTCTCCGCGGAACTTGAACAGCCCTGAGGTTTTCCACGTCATGGGGACTTCTGCGTTATATCCTGTACTCTGCTTATTGCTGTGTGTGTGCGAGAGAGAGAGAGAGAGAGAGAGAGAGAGAGAGAGAGAGAGAGAGAGGCACTTCTAGATTCCCAAAGATCCAAGACTTTAATCCCCAGAGGCATGGCAAGGCGAGCGTTCTTTCTGTGGCCCCGTTTCAGAGGGACGGCGGCGCACGGGGACTGTGTGTGTGCCGGTTCCTGCTGGACGGTGGCCGGGCTTGTTGTCGCTGGTAATGTTCGCCGCGGCCTCTCTGTGAGCGTGTGCGCTTCAGGCCGGGAGAGGCAGGCGTGTGCTTCTCAGATCACGCTGCTTTGGGGCTGTTCACGGTTTCTCCGTTGGCCGGATTCCCGGTCACTTTCCAGTGATGGCTCTGCCGCTTCCGTGCGTGTCGCCATCGCGTGGGGAGTGAGCCCCCCGCCCCCCCCCCCCCCCCCCGAGGGCCAGCTCCTTCTGTCTGTCGGTGAGCCGCGCTTGCCGTCCAGGTGACACCAGACTTGGAGAGCCAGGGACTTGGGTCGCCTTCGGGTTTCCCTCGTGCCAGTCACTTGCTGATTTCCTGGGACCTCTCCAGCCCTGTGCCTCTTGCGCGCGGTTGCGGTTGCTCGTTGGAGTCGCCGGGGAGCTTTACACAATCCTGGGACCCGGATCTCGTCCCCGGACTTCGTTTTAATTGGCGGGAAGCTTGACCCGGCATCAGGAGATTGGAAGACGCCCCAGGTGGTCCCAGTGGTCAGCCAAGTTTGAGGACCGTCGCTCAACACTTTCACATGAGATCGCATGACTCGATTTTGGTTTTAACCCTGTCACGGGCCTTGAGGTTTTATGGTACCTCCTCCCCCTCCCCCCAAATTCCAGTGACTTTTGGGTACTTTGAACCTATTTTCACTTAAACCTGTTTCATGTTCGTGATCTCAAGATCTGAAATTTCTCTCAGACTTAATCAGTTTTTAATCACTCCTTCTGTTTATTCCAGCTGACATTGCCCAGCTCCTGTTGGTCTGGGGGGTGTCAGAATCACCCATGAAATTTGAAAACACAGTTCCCCGGGCACCAGCTCCGCCCTGAGGGTCTCTGGAGTGTGAGTTTGTGAATTTAAAGACGCCCTACAGGTGGTTCTTCTATGGTTGTTACCGTTTGATCCCTGTGTTGGCCAACCTCATCATCTTACCCGGTGTGCAGTCATCCTTCGCCTGACTTCCTGTGGCCTTGACCCCTGCCTGGGCCATTTTTCTAGCTTCGGTGAGGCCTCCCCATTAGGCTCTCTGCCCCTGGCTTGCTGGAGAAAGCGCCAAGCAGCCTTCCTTGGGCTCACAGCAAATCCAGCTCCTTTTTGGGCCCTCACGGCTCCCCGTTACCCCAGGAGCGCTTTGGTTTCCCCTTCCGCTTCCCCCAAGACCCCCTTCCGGTCATGGCTTTGCCATTTGAGTTTCAATTGCAGCTTGAGTTCCAGACCACCTGCTTCACTAGAGTCTGCAGAGACTGGGCTACACGAGGAGGTGCTCAGATACTTCCTGGTTGCGATCCGTTAGGCCACTGCGCGTGTGACAGATGGCACCTGGCCCTTGGCTGGTAACTGTCTTGTAAATCTAATCAGGAGCAATTACCACCCTCCAGGCCGTCTTGCGTGGGGTCACCTGCAGCGAACCTTTGTGGAGCCCTTGCTGTGAGCCAAGCACAGGTGCTCCACAGGTAGGCCCACTGCTCTTCCCCCCCGTCCCGCCCACCCCCCGGGAGGGTGGGGAGCGCTTGGCACTCATTCACCTGCGAGACACTGAGGCCCTGAGGGGTTCGCTAATTTGCCTCAAGTCCCAGGACTAGTAGTGACGAAGCCACCACGGGAAGCAGCTGCCTGACCCACAGTCCGTGTTCCCAGCCGCTGGCCGGGGCATTTCCCACCTGGTCTCTGCCCTTCTACAGGAGGAGGAGGTGTGAAGGGCAGGGGGCGGGGGGCAGGTGGTATGTTCTAGAGACTTTATCCAGTTATTGACCTCAAGTAACTTGACCTCAAGTAATCAGGGTACTTACATACTGTTGTAAAAACAAATAAAATTACATCGGGCCATTTGGAAAATAGAGCAGAGAAATATGCATAATGCCCGTATACCCTCCCCTCTCCCATAATAAAACGGCTGTTGCCATTTTGATATTTTTCTTTCCAAATTTTCTTTTTTTATAACACACCTGTCAAATTCCAACCGAGAATGTGGCAGCTTGGTGGCAGATTTGAACACCCCACAATTGACCACGAGGAGCGTAGCAGCTGTTTTCTTTGAGGAACACTTTGAGGGACGTTCTTTTATCTGCACTCAAGTATGTGCATTTAAGTCCTTTCAGTGGAAATGAAAGCGCCGGGCTGTGTCAGGTACAGACCTCGTATTTGTTATTTTGCTCCTGCACGCGTTCTGTCTAACCACAGTTACGTTTAGCTGCACGCTGTGGTTATGCTTAGCCAGGAGCTTCCCCGTGCCCTCAAACGCTGGAGGACAACAAAGTCACGCTGACAAGCAGGCAATTAGTGGAATCCAAGAAGAACTTGTAGTTAACTTCTACCCGCAAGTGGCCTTTCTTGCCGTGCTCAGAGCCTTCGTGTTGCTTGCGGAATGGGACACGGATCTGGTGTCCCAGCGATCAGAGACCAGCACCGTCAGCTGACGGAACCCAGAGAATGGGACAGACCCAGAGAGGGACAACACAAAGCCTGGATTGTGACAAGGTCACAGCTTACATTTAAGAAAAAAAGTAGTTTTAAGAGTAGACCCCTTAAAATCCAAATCCATGAAAATTGAGTAAAGCTGAGGGTGGGGAATGAAAAGTGCAATGGAAAGGGGAGTTAAAGTGGATTTATCTTTTAAAAAGGAAGGGTGCTGATATGAGTCTTATTATCTGGTTAAATACTCCTATCAAGAGATGATACATTTCTGCCTAATGCAGCTGAGTATTTTAATTTGTATAGTCTCTGTCATTCGCATTAATTTGACTTATTTCTATAAGGCATTCTATTAAATAAATTCTCCCCTAAATTTGTAATTATCTTTTAATAAAAAAGATGATAAACATTTGTATCTTTGATCCCAAGGGAGAGTATATTTTGTCAGCTAGGATTGTGAATATGGCGCCTCTTATTATCCTTTTGAAGAAGCACAACGAAATTATCCTTAATTTTTTCAGTGAATCCTTGAAATGCAAAAGTCTGCCATCATTTGATAGATCCTTGCCTGCCCGTTGTTGATCCTCTACCTGAGACCTCTCTGGAGAGCTATCTTGTTATTAGTCTTATAGTTTCATGATGTTAATACTATTTGTACTGTATCTAAATACAAAGCCTGAAAATGCTGTTCTGAGAACCCTGCTTTAGGAAGCCCTAGTCATTTGTGCGCTTGCTGGTCTGGGATTTAGGTGGTCTGACCTCCTGACAGGCGGCTCTACAGCTGAGCTAGAGACGGACTCATTGCCTTAGCTTGGCCCTCCCCGCCTCCAGCTCCTGTGGTCTCTAGTGGGTATTGTGGGAATATGAATATTTTTTAAAAGCTTTCCTTGAAACACAAATGTGGTGAGTGGAAAAGGCATTGGGCTAGGTGTCGGCAGACCTGGTTTTTATTTCATTCTGTAGCAATAGGAGCAAGTCTGGTAGCCTGAGTATAACTTCTCACTGTGAAAGTTGGGGGTTAGACTAGATTTTCAATATTGTTCTTTTCTGATTCCCTGACCTGCTGCATGTTGTCAGATCTTCTCTGCCCTTCACCCAGACTCTGTGTGTCTCCTTTCTGGGGATTCTGTAACTCCGTGTCTTGGCTCTTGGAATCTAATTCTCTTCATTTTACATTTGTCAGGGTAGTTGCAATGTCGAAGACAACTAAGGTGCAATATAATATTTCTCTTTAGGTGCTGCCATCTAACATGTGATGTATTTACTCTACCCTGATCATGGTTTATGCTCAGAATTTTAGGTTCTATAAAATGAACTAGTGCCATAACTTGTCAGTGCAAGTCTGAAGTTTGGATAAATAAATTTTTTTAAAAATGTGAGACGCTTATTTAAATGGCTGGAAGAAGAAAGGGCAAGACTGATTAAAATCCACTGGAGGTAATTAATGCAGTGAGAAATGAGAGGAGATGTGAAATAGTGATGGATGTGAGAATGTTTATTTATACTGGACAGTGACCATCAGCAATGAAAGAGGTTAGTAAATGGTTTCCATTGACATTTTTGTTCAGTCTAACATTAGGTTGGTTGTCTTCATTAGGGACTTTTAGTAAATCAAAAAGCCCTAAAAATTAACACAAGAATTCTTTTTTACTTTATTTTTTTAAATAGATTTTATTGATTTTTACAGAGAGGAAGGAAGAGGGATAGAGAGTTAGAAACATCGATGAGAGAGGAACATCGATCAGCTGCCTCCTGCACACCCCCTACTGGGGATGTGCCAGCAACCAAGGTACGTGCCCTTGACCGGAATCGAACCCGGGACCCTTCAGTCCACAGGCCGACGCTCTATCCACTGAGCCACACCTGTTAGTGCTCTTTTTTACTTTAACAGGCTTAGCTGGGACTCGGTTCACATACAGACAACATCTAGTGAAGATTAACTGCTATCAGTTAAATAATCCAATATCTTGACCATAGATATATCTGTTCACTACATCTACTAATTTTGTGACCTTTGGAGATTAGCTTGTTGAACATGGGTGGTCTAGGACAATAGTTTCTTCGCTGTTTCTGTGTGTGTGTGTTTTAAACTGACAAGGCCGCCTTTGGAGGTGTGGGCTCTAGGGAATGGGCTCAGCTCCCAGGCCCTTATTACTACACGGACAACATTAGCCTTTGGGGTAAGTTTTGTTGCCCTCCTTCCCTTTCAGAACCCTCCTCTGTACGTCGTCTAGACATGCTGCTTCTTCATGAGAGGTTAGGAAGCTCTCAAGTACGTAAGCTTGAATTTATAAAGATGACTGAGCTTTCCTAGAGAAAAAATAGAGGGAGGTAACCGAAGAACGCTGTCCCGACTCAAAGAGGACTGTGGCTATTCCAGGGTGCCAGTAGTTTCCTTTGTTAAGAGAGTTGGTGGTGGGAATCTGAGCAGCCCACACAGGCTGTTTAGGAACACATTAGGTTTGGGGTGAGGAGGGATTTCAGAATTTACATTGCAGAGGTATAGCCTGTCCTGCTTGGGTAAGGAAGATCATCTCCAGAGGTTGCAGTGTCTGTGGGTTCTTCTCTTGAGTGTGATCCTGTGTGTACTTGTGCTGCTTCTCACGAAAGAGGGCCTGTTTTCAAAGTGAAGGTTAGTTCTATCTTGCCTTCTCCCTAGGTGTTAGAAGTGAAACTCCCCACTCCCCCCCAAAAGAAGTTTTGAATTTATGGATCCAGCCCTTCTATATAATGGGTGTCAGCGTAGATCTAATATAGAAACCACCAGATGGCAATAGAAAAAGTGTTTCTATAGAATATAATCTAGTTTTCATAGCTGATTTTTCCCCCTTCCTTGATACACTACTTTTCAGTACACTTACGCAATGTATGAAATGGTTGGTTATGAGCAAGGTGAGTTTATAATACCTGACAATGCTAATCAAAACCAGGACACAGAATAGTGGCAAAGTGTTACTAGAAAATGACATTTTATTTGCATGAGCGCATCTATGAATTGTTCCCAGAGAGTGGGTTTCCAACAACGTAACTTATGGCTTACGTTATTATATAGTCAGTCATGATTTTACTTCTAAATTTTTATTCGGCATTTAGCGCTGCAGTAAGCTGTGATGATTTGCAGAGCATAAAAGAAAGCGTGGCTCTTACCTCGCAGCATTTTGTGCAATACCTCCTGAAGGAGGAGATGGGTGCGTTTACAAACATTGCACTTCTGCACATATTTCCTGGCAAAGGTCTTTCTGCCTTTTGTAGAATTCGCTTTAGTTTTGCCTGGTAGGCGTGCCCCCCTCTTCTCAGTATGTCTTCTAGGCTCTTCTAAGGCTTTCTTTCTTTCTTAGCTAAGACAGAAACTCCATCTGAACTACGGAAGAGAAAAGGATTTCATTGGAGACACCCCAGGGCATCACGGTGTAACAGGAAGAATACCTTGAAACTTGGCAAGTTTAGGGTTCAGCTCTGCCTCAGGAGAACTAGAGCCAAGCGTTTGAAATCTCTCAGGCACTGTCCTCTTTGCTGTCAAATCTGGTACGTGTTGGTACCATCCTTGGCTCTCACTGAAAATCGGCTTTCTCCTTGTGACTGAAACCCAGCTATTACCCGTCTTCGCATGGCTGTTGCTTCAGACCCTGAAGTAAAGATTGACTTAAAGCTTTGGTCCTGATTAAAAAATGTGTGAAATGATCAGATTCACATAGGAAAAGCATGACCATGAGGGAAAAATAAAGCATATTGATGGCAAATACGGGTCCGGAGAAACCAGCACGAATGACGGTAGACCAGTTAGGGTGTATTGGCAGTGGAGGCGAGAGGAAGTGTAGTAGCTTGGACCGGGTGGTCGTGTTGGAGATGGGGAGAGCTGGATGGAGTAGGGAGATGGAAGAAGACCCTGAGATGGGCGGGGTTTGGTGTTGGATGTGGAGGGTGATGTCCAGGTTTTGGCTTGCAGGACTAGTGGATTGGGCAGTCATTCAGTGCAGTCGGACCACCTCAGTTGGGGCAGTATGCTCATGTTTTGGTTTTGAATACGCTCGTGGGAGGTACCGTTAAAGCGTCCACATGGAGTTGTTAAGTAGGCGTTTGGATATGAGTTTTGCGTTAGAGGAGAGGTCTAGGTGTTTGGTATGTTGCTTAAGAGGATGGGCTTGGCATAGAATAAAACGGGCTCAGCCACTTGCTAGCTGTACTTCCCTCGGTTGGCGATTTAACCTTCTTACCGTATTATTTCTCCTCCCTGAAGTGGGTGTAATCATTGCACCCACTTCAGACAGTTATGGTGAGGATCACTTGCTATGATCAGAGGTACGGCGTTAGCACCTGACCACGTGCACAGCGTGCATCCTGTACGTGTGGTTATTTCCACGCTTGTGGGTAGGGCATGCCTCGTTCTCCTTCTCCCACAGCACTCGGTAATTTGTGGGCCACCGCAGGACCGAGCGGGAGGGTGAAGGATTGACTGCAGTAGAGTCTAGCAATGCTAATCTGGCTGTGATTTACTGGATAAGCTGGAGGAGATTGGAATGAGGGAAGTGAATTGGAGAATAGTTGGGATGATATAGGAATAATAAGCATTTGACCCGGGGTAGTACTGGAGTGGAAAGTTATCACGGTCAGGATTGCTGCAGAGCGGGGAATAAGATTGGGAACAGGGAAAGGCCATGGGATTTGTTGATTAGGTGGGGATGTTGATCTTGCTGAGTATGATTTCACTAGAACTGCAGGAGGATGAAGGAGGCTGAAGCGGATTACAGAATGAATGGGTGGTGAGGAAATGGAGCCCACAGGTGTTCTCATACGGCTGAAATCCTGAAGCAAGAAAAGAGAATGAGAATTTGAAGTGGGTAGTGACAAAATGATCTCAAAATGCCTTAGGAATATTTATTTTTTTTCAAATTGAAAACTGTTCTCGAGGCTGAAAAAAATGTGGGCTGTTGTCATCTGGCAAAATGGTGAGTAATCATCACAGTTCTCTGAAGGGATCATTTCCGTTTCATATTTTGTGATGACTGGAGGCTTCCAGCAACATTGCCGCCAGATCTGATACAGGGTATTCCCCCCGCCGCTGCAGACACCCAGCAACTGTGGACAGAATATAACAAGGACTACCCAAAGCACTCCTGAGCCTGCGAGGTCAGGAAATCCCACTGCAAGCCCCCTCCCTCCCCCTCCCCCGCCCCCCTCCCCCTCCCTCCCACCCCTCCCTACTTTACATTCCAGTTCTTAGCTGTGGAGACCTAGGACTTGAGCTGCAGTAAATGCACAAGGATACATTTTTAACATTCCCAGGAGAGCGTGCCAATGGAGGAACACGGGGAGATGCCAGGTGCAGTGGGTGGCAGTGGACGGCAGGTCAGAAGGTAGGCATTTGCAGCTTGTGGCAGCTTGCCATGGTTGGCTGGTTGTTTTTAACCAGCGACTCCTGGACTTTAAAATGACTTAAACCTGGGATCACAAGCGTCACAGTGGGAAGACGAGGGCGGTTAGCCTCTCGAATTTTGCTGTTGTCTACCAGAAGTCTGAGGCATAAGTTGCGGCTTGTGTCTGTGTAGGTGGGTACTTCATAGTAATTTAAAAATTATAATTTAGCATTTTATTTGCTGCAAATATAGCTTAAGAGTTTGTTTTTTTTTAAACCACAGTTTATTTGTTTCGATAGCTGCCCCCTTCCGTTCTGCTGACCCATCTTACATTCCAGAACCGTTACCGTCCTGATTCAGGCACGTGGTTATATGGATGGCAAGGCAATTTCTCCTTCGGTCTTTTTCTTAGCGCTGTTCTTGGCTGGGTTCAGGCATTTGTTCTCCCACATACACTTTAAAGTCACTTTTTTATTAAATTGGTAGTATTAGATGTAATCAAGTTTTCCATTTCCTTTAGTTTGGTTGTGATAATTGATAATTAGCCAGAAAATAATTCCTCTTCATTTTCAGAGCATTCTTTTTCATTTGTGAATTTGTTACCATCGGCTTCTTACTGTGTTTTCTTGAAATCCCTTTTCACTCTGTTTCTGTGGTTGCATCTTTGTTCTGTTCCTAATTAACAACGAATTTTACTCTTTTTCTCCTCATCGGTGTCTTGAGGGACATATCTAGTTTGTTAATCTTTCCCAAGAACTCGGTTTTAGATTTATATATCTTTTTCTACTTTGTCTATTTCATAATTTCAACTCTTTAACTTTATTCTAGGATTCTTTTGGGTTATCTGTTCATATGTGTTCCAGTTGCTAAATACATGAGATATGTAGGAAAGGACTTGAACAGACATTTCTCCAAAGAAGATATACATGTATGTCTAATCAGCTCATGAAAGCTGCTCAATATCGTCAATCAGTAGGGAAAAGAAATAACATTTCTGTGATGCCACTTCACACCCAGTAGGATAGCTCCTACATGCCCCCCCAAAACAAACAAACGAACAAACAGCAACCACCACCAACCTCAGAAAATACGTGTTGGCGAGGAGTGTGAAATGATACAGCTGCTCCAGAAAACAGTATGGCAGGTCCTGAGGATTCGGGGGCGGGCGCATATAGAATTTGTAGGTGAGGGCTCTTTTCTTTCAGTCCGAGGCCCTCTCCTTCGCCCTGCTGTTCCTGACAAGTCCTGTGCTTTTCTCTGGCCGCTTCCCGTGGTTCCTTTTGCCTTTAGTTTGCCGTTCATAGATTTCTTCGCATTCATCATGTTTGGGGTTCATCCAGCTTCTTGAATCTGTACGTTGATTTTTTTTTTTTACTGACTTTGGGGAGTTTTCAGAGATTTCTTTGGATGCTTTTTGGGCCGCTCTGTCTCTCCTTCGTTCTTGGACTGTGCTGACATGCTCAGGAACTCCTTTCTTCCTGTCCCACAGGGCCGTGGGCCTTCGTTTTTCTCAGTCTTTCTCCGCTGCTCACGTTGGGTACGTTCACTGATGCTGTCCTTGTCATCTCCACTCTACTGTTGAGTCCACTCAGCATTTTTTTTTTTAATTTCAGTTAATTTTTCAGCGCTACTGTTTCTTTTTCATTCCCTTTTTAATAAGTTATATTTTTTTCTTGGAGTTTCTGCTTTTTATTTATTGTAAGATAATTTGTAAAGGCTTAAACTATTTTTATCATGGCTGCTTTCAGATATTTATCAGATTGCTCTCAGTGTTGGCACTGGCTGATGGTTCTTCTCCTTCGTGAGCGATGTTCCCGGTTCTCGGCGTCGTGAGTAACTGCGTGTGTCCTGTACATGGAAGAAGCCCTGGGTCCCCCTCACCGTCTTTTCGTAGGCGGTGCCCCTGGAGGGCTTCGTGCCAGGATGGGTGGGTGTACACACTCAGCCGCCCTCTAGGCCCTTGCCCAGCCCAACACCCAGACAAAAGTGGGGACTGACTCACACTACCTTGTTTCAGACAGGCAAGGGGACGTTCATGTAACTGGCACCTTCCTCGCAAAAGTGTAGCTCCAACCCACCATTTCTGTTGTCTTCGTGGGAGAGAAGCTTCCCCATGGGCCAGGCTGCCGTTAGGGAGAGGAGACCCAAGGGCTAAGCCACACCTCTTTTTGCTGCCAAGTCCCTGCACCCTAATGAGCCCCAGTGTGCCATAGGCAGGGAGAGAGGAAGTGGAGTACCAGCTAGCTCTTCGCCCTCCACCCCTTCCATCTTCTCAGTGCCATTGGTTGTGGAAGCCCAGTTCCCCACTGGGAGGACCCTGTCGGGGGGAAGAAGGGAGGCGTACCAGGCCTGTCGGCAATTAGTCCCTATTTGCACCACCTGGTTAGATCTCCTGGCGGCTGGCTGGCCCTGTCACACCACCCGGTTGGAAAATGGAAGTGCCACCTGCTCCTGCCAGGGAGGGAATAGATGATTAGCTCCCTGGTCCAGGCATAGCTCCAGCCTCCGGGCGGGGGGGGCTGGCACCTGCTGCCCGACTTGGAGGGGTGTGGGGGAGAGGTGAGAAAGTCAGCGCCTTGCTCAGCTCTGCTGGCAGTGCGCGTCCCAGAGAGCGGCCTCAGTGACAAGCGGGCTGGCGCGGGGCTTTCCTTAGCCCGCCCTTCCCTGACCACGGCTCTTCCTGGAGTCCCCCCACCCCCCCAATGCCTGCTCATAGTAAGAAGCTTCTAGCGCCCTGTCTGGGACGCGTGAGAGATGTGAGGAAACCCAAGGAACTCGCCCCGGGTTCCTAGACCGTCTGCTGCCTTCACCCGCCTGTCAGTCTCCCTGTGCTGGCGGGTGTGTTATCTCCAGGGGCTCTGCGCTGTGACAGGCGGAGCTGGGTTTCCTGGGAGTCCCTGTTGGGAGGACAGGAAGCCTCTGCCATGCCGTTATGCCTTTCCTCTCGCTCTCCTGTGTCATACGGTGCCCGCTTGCCTGACGCCTGCTGGTTTGGTCAGGTTATTCACTCCTTTTTTTCCCTTACTAATGTGCAAGTTCCATATTCACATCATTCCTTAATACCCGCAGTACTCACCAGTCACATATGTTACCACTCCTACACACTGCCCTTCCACGCTGACACTTCGTACTTCCGTCCTGCTAAGACAAGACCACTAGATCATAGCACTGCTCCACCGTCCAGTCAGGACATTTTTGAGGATCTACCATGTGCCAGGCAAGAAGGCATGACACAGGGAGCAAGAAAGTTCTGCCCTCATGAAGCTTACATTCTAGTGGGGAACAGAAAGAAGGACATACACCACTGTGTGTCTATCCCAGTGAATCACACGGGGAAAACTGCGGAGGCCAGTGTGGAAAAGGCTTAGTGAGCCGGAGGGAAGGAAGCAGGAGGAAGGGTCAGAAACATAGCCAGGACCACACGACATAGAGCCTCGCAGGCCACAGTAGGGCCTTTACCTTATGCCAAGTGCATTGGGTTTTGCATGCTCAGTGGCAGTGGGAAGGCATGATCGGACTTCCTCGCTCTGGCAGGTGGGCGCGGACGGGTGAAGTGAGGGTGACCACTATAAGGCTTGTGAGTGATGAGGGTGGCCTGGATGGCAACAGCAGATGGATGACAAGTGGTCAGTTTCAAGATTAAGTTTGAGGGCAGGGCCCACAGACTTCACGAATGAGTTAAATGTGAGAAGTGAGAAAGCGAAAAGACCAGGTTTAACTCCATCCAGGGTTTTGGGATTGAGTTACCGGGTAAGTTATAATGTCATCCACCAAGACAGGGGACAGTGGGTGAAAGGCAGCTCTGGAGAAGAAGAAAAAAACAAGAGTTTGGTTGTAGGCATTGGATTTGAGAAGATCGGGTATATCTGAGAAGGTCAATGTAGGTCGCTGAAAATGGAAGTGTGTACTTCGGAGGAAGGTTAGGGAGGAGGCCAGGGAGAAATCAGCGAGGAGACGGCCCACAAAGAGAGAAGAGAAGAAGGACCGAGCCCGAGCCAACGAGGGGAGGATTCATCAGGGACCCCGGAAAGGGTGTTTTATTAGCGAGAGAGGAGCGGGCAGTGTCCTGGGCTCTGAGTGAAGGAAAGTTCTCGAGGAGGAGAAAGGAAATGGATGGTGTCAAACACCTTGTCTTGTCTTTGAAGCCTCCAGAATGTTTTACTTGCTTCCTCAGACTTGACCTTCTCACCTCGTGGACCCCAGTTCCAAGGGTCTCTGCATCCACGACTCTCTCCTCCGTTTTCCGCTATTCCATGCGTGGGGTTGCAGCCACTTACAGTGATGTGAATGGGACAGAGAGAAGGCCAGAGGAGCAGTTAAGTCCAGTTCGTACCACAGCTGTTTCTTTCTCGGTTGCCGTCATCTGCTAGGAGTAAAAGGGCCACAGTCAAGTGGAGTGGGAACTGCCGCTTTAAGGAACAGGATCCCTACCAAGGACAGGGGAGAGGACAGTGTGGCAGCTCGGACGAAGCAGCCCCCGTCTGGAAAGGAGACGTGGGTACCACCGTAGGCTGGCTCCCTCCAATCGGGAGCAGCCTCCTCTAGCAGATGCAGACGCGGGAGGGCCGACCATCACACTTCCCAGCGCCCTTGCTGTCGGGGCCTGGACTGACCGCAGCACTGCCAATCAGGTCGTGCCAAACGCGAAGCATACAAAACACGGACTCGTATGATGGATCCAACCTAGTTAGGACTGAAACGGAAGTAAGTGGGGCGAGAAAGTGCGACGTGTCCGTCACTCCTGTGGATGGCAGCCAAGACAGCGTGGTTCTGGGGCCAGGAGCTGAGCAGCAGCATCCCTTCCATCAGCACCCCCTTCTCCCCCCGATCGGGCTAGCACACGGGCTTCCCTGGGGGGTCGCTCCTGGCAGGACAGGCCACAGCGTGTCGTTAAGCCCCTCCACAATTCAGCGAGGTTTTAATTCCCTGTGACAAATCCCTTCCTGTTCAGAGCAGAGGGAACTGGATTCTGCTCGCTACTCCTGAACCCTGACCAATACACACAACGGTCTTTGAAGTCGCTCTGATGCACCCCAAAGTGCGGAACAATGTGGCCACAAGAGCAGGTAGGATGAGGAGCCCCTGTTGGAGAGGGAGGTGCACGGCAGGAGGAATTAAAGCCTGAAGACAGTGCAGGTCACGGGACGGATGTAAGAGTCGGACTTGATCTGGGAACCCAGGCCGCGTGTGGAAGGAAAGAGAGCCTCCCCTAACCACAAGCCAGAGACGATGAAAGGCACACAGGTGTAGAGGAGGCCCACGAAAGGGAGGCAGAACCCAGACCTGAGCATTCCACAGCCGCAGCGGACAGAGCTGTGACTTCGCGAAAGGATAAAAGACAGTGAGCAGCTCTCAGGAAGCGGAACACCCCTTTCATGTGCCGCTGGCACGCACTCTCCAGAAGCCAGGGGATGACCTGGAAATAAGCAAGCCCAGGTGTTCTGCAGGTAGTTTCTGAGCACCACCACACTGCCCAGGGGCTCTGTGCAGCTTGGCCTTCCTCAGGAATCCGGTCCCCCAGCACAACAGAAGCGCAGCCCCAATTCCTGGAGCATGCCTGTGAGAACGCCCAAGCTGAGCACCTGCCTGAAGGAGCAGCGTCTTCCTTTCTCAGCAATGCCCTTATAAAAGGTTAGGACAGATGGACAAGGCGAAGCATAAGAGCCTTTTTTGGACAATGAAACCCATTCCCCAGGCTCAGTTTAGCCTTCACTTCTAATCAGTGGTAATGTCAAAGTGGTCAGCTGAAGAACCGCTTAACTTAAAATGTTAATATTATTTAGGTTCCTTCAATAAAATAATGAGAATTGTGTAAAAAAAAAAAAACTTGGCAGATTTACCAAAAATACTTCTTGTGTCTATTTCTGGGGCGGGGAGGGGGAGGTAGTTATTTGGAAATCAGAACAACGTACTGGCTGAATGTCAGAACCTTTAAAAATATTACTGTCCCCTACAGCATATTATGACATTATGAATCCTAGAAACGGTTCCAGTTTCTGCTAACTTTAATTATGAATGCAGAGTCTTTCTAGGGCCTAGAAATAGAATTATTTCTAAAACAGGTAGTTTAGAGGCTGGGTGAGAAAGGTGAAGAGATTAAGCAACGGAAAAAAAAAGACTCATGGACACAGACAACCATATGGTGATTGCCAGGGGTGTGGGAGGACGTAGAAGGAGGTAAAAGGGGGATAAATGGTGATGGAAGGAGACTTGACTTGGGGTGGTAAACACACAATACAGTGTACAGATGACGTATCATAGAATAGCATACCTGAAACCTGTATAATTTTATTAAACAATGTCACCACAATAATTTCAGTAAAATAAAGAGGAAAAATAAATGGGAGGACATTTATCCTATATAATAAAAGGGTAATATGCAAATTAACCATCACTCCGTCACAAAGATGGCGGCGCCCAGTCCTCTCAGACCCGCCGGAGTCCCCCAGTCCTGGAGGGGCGGCTGCTGAGAGCGGGCGGCATGAACGGCCTGGCGGAACGCGTCATCGCCGCGATGAGAAGGCAAGCGTTCTGTACCTGGCTGCGGGTGGGCCTCTGGGCCACGGAGAGCCTCTGGGCAGCAGGCGCGGAGCGGCCAGGCCCTGCAGAGAGCTACTGGTGCACAGATTTGTGCGCAGGGCTACTAGTATTTACTATAAATGGCATTAAAACTTGTTTTTCCAGATAACCGGTTCCATGATCATTTCTTTATAATTACTCTGAGTTCACTCTGAAAGAATTATTACTTACTAGAAATGAGAGGGAAGGTGATTTTTACGTTCTTGAATCCCATTGAACTTGTATCCCTTTTCACGCACAAAATAAGAATTTATGTCCACATCGGCTATAATGCCAGAATAGCCAGAGTAATATGAGAACAATTCACAGCACTGATGTTGGAGGAGGGAGCCCTGCTGGGATTAATTGGTACAGCTGTCGTCATTCAGTAAGCATGCTAGTGCATTAATTATACAGGGAAAGGTGAGGAAATTGAAAACAACAGTACAGAAAGCTTGGAAACTTCCTGTGGAGGACCAAAAATAAGTCCGTTTAAATCTCAAAAAAATTGTTGTTATTTAGTGTCCTTTATAAATATTAGAGATGTTTCTTAAAATTAATACTCGACCAAGGGTATGTTTTTATTAATTTTAGAGAGAGAGGACGGCGGAGAAAGAAGCATCCATCAGTTGCCTCCCATACGTGGGCAGACGGGGATCAAACTCACAACCTAGATATATGCCCTGACCAGAAACTGAACCCACAGTTTTTTGGTGTATGCGACGATGCTCCAACCAGCTGAGCTACCTGGCCAGAGCAAGAGATACTCACTTCCAAGGTAATCATAGTTTGGAGAAAGTATTTTTTAACCTGCAACAAATTCATCACCATCTTCTTAGCGTACAGGAGAAGCTTAACACTTCATCAGTCAAATAAAGTAAGGTATGAGAAAGCTACATTCTGAAATTGCAACAATTTTTTTTTTTACACGTATAAAGTGAGTAAGAACAGATGTTTTACCGTATATATGCAGAAGTACATCGCAAGGTCACATTTTATTGTAAAAGCTAGATTAATTTTCTTATGAAAATACCTTCAACCATACTTGCAAGTAAAATACCTAAGTCACATTAGCCAATGTAGCTCAGTTGGTTGGGTGTTATGCTGGGCACCAGAAGGTCGCTGGTTCAATTCCTGGTCAGGGCACATGCCCGGGCTGCACTCAGCCCCCATAGGGGGGCGTGCAGGAGGAGGCTGATGGATGTGTTTCTCCCGCGTGGTCTTCAAAAACAGGTGTTTATATCATTGGCGCTGCTTTGGAAGAAGCTGCACCTGAGGTCACCTCACGGGCGGAGCGGTTGAGATAAGAAAGGTGCCGCCTGTACCCAACCTGAGGATCCCATCTCCAAAGGAAAGGGCTTCGTCAAACAGTGTCACTTATTGAAAAGGCGCGGCTCAGATATGGCAGCAAAAGTAACAAAAGAAAAAGCTGGGTAAGTTGGACATCATCAAGATTAAAACCGTGGGTGCTTCAAAGAATACCATCAAGAAAGTGAAAAGAAACCCACAGGATGGGAGAAAATATGTGGAAATCATGTACCTGATAAGACATTGATATCTAGAACATATAAAGAACGATTACAATTCACAAATAAAAAGAGAGCTAATTTAAAAACGGGCAAAGGACCTGAATACATATTTCTCCAAAGACGTGCAAATGACCAATAAGCACATCAAAGAGATGTAAAACCTTATTAGCAATCTAGAAAGCGCAAATAATAATAATAAAACGAGAAAGCACTTCACACCTATTAGGATGCCTGTGATTTGAAAGTTCTTTTTAAAAAATAAAAAAATGAGAAGTGTTGGCAAAGATTTGGAAAAACTGGTACCTCACCCACAGTTGGGGGCAATACAAAATGATGCAGCCACTTTGGAGAGAGTGGCAGTTCCTCCAAAGCTAAGCCCAGAGTTAGGATGTGACCCAGTAATTCCACTTCCAGGTAGATTCCCAAGAGAGATGAAAACGTGTGTCTTCACAAAAAGGCGTCTATGGCAGCTTTGTTCAGAGCCACCAAAAAGTGAAAACAGCACAAATGTGTGTGCATCAACTGAGGAGTAAGTAAAATGTGGTATACAACGGGATACTCTTCAGCCATAAAACGGGGATGAAGTACTGATACACATTTCAAGGTACGTGAACCTTGAAAACATGATGCGCGGTGAAAAAAGCCAGACACGGAAGGCCACGTATGGTATGATTCCACTGTCATGAACTGTCCAGGGTAGGCAACTCCAGGGAGACACGAAGGTAGCTGCTAATCTAACTAACAACACATTAGACTAGGAGCCCAGCGCGCGACTGGAAAGTGTGCGCCGCCGCCCACCCTCGAGTCGCTGGTCCGGCCCTGCCTCGCTCTCCGGCCCCGCAGGAGCTGCGGCTGCTGCCGGTCTGGCCCTGCCTCCCTCTCCGGCCCTTGAAGCAGCCGTGGCCGCTGCTGATCAGGACCTCCCCCAGCGCAGGCGTGTGGAGGCCCCTGCCGCCCTGCCCCGGGACGCTGCATGCACAACCTCCTCCTGTTCGGTCGACCCGTTATGGTGTCCCGGTTAATTAGCATATTTCTCTATTTTGTATATATACGAGAGGCCCGGTGCACGAAATTTGTGCACAGGAAGGGGGTCCCCTCAGCTCGGCCTGCACTCTCTCCAATCTGGGACCCCTCAGGACCTCTGGCTCCTAACCGCTCACCTGCCTGTCAGCCTGATCCCCCTAACTGCTCTCCCCTGCCTGCCTGATCGCCCTAACTGCTCTCCCCTGCCTGCCTCATCGCCCTAACTGCTCTCCCCTGCTGGCCTGGTCCCCCTAACTGCTCTCCCCTGACAGCTTGTTCACCCTAACTGCTCTCCCCTGCCTGCCTGATTGCCTCTAACCTGCTCTGCCTTGGCCCTGCAGAGGCTTTGTTGGGAAAGGACGTCCAGAAGGACATCCGGAAGGTCGTCCTGAAGATGTTCAGTCTGATTAGCATATTACCCTTTTATTAGTATAGATGCCACCTTGTCCTGAAAATGCAGGTTGTTCCCAGGTTTTCCTGTCGTGGAAGGGGAGCCCGCAGTAGCACCCTGGGTTCTGACCAGGGCTGATGAGCTTGTGCTTTGTCTCAGCAGATGGGATTCCTAGAAGAAGACTCTTGGGTGTACCTTGAACATTTCTATCGAATGTGCCAAATCATCCTCCAAAAATGTTGAACCATTTAACCTCCCACCAGCAACCAATGCTTGTGCCCTCCGTCCCACTTTGATGCCAATATCATTGATTTCCCCCTAGAAGCTTCCCTCCCGTCAGCCGGGACTGCTTGGTACTTGAGCCAACCTCAGTGTTCAGCTGGGGCCTTGATTTCCCGAGACAGAATTACGGAGGAGGAAAAGTAGTTTTCCTCTACCTTTCTGAGTTCTTAGTGGAGGCCCTTGTAATGAAAGACAGATCACCAAGAGAAAGACAAAAGTTCATTAACATGTGTACCTCATGTATATGTGGGAGATCTCAGGGAAAAATGAGTAGCTCCCCAAGGTGGCTTAGAATGCAGATTTAAATACCTTCTTCCTAGGGAAAGGGGACGGGAGATGTAGGCCTCTGAGAGGAGAGTAAATGGTTTTTAGGAAAGATGAGTGGGGTGGGGGAATAGTTCCTAACAAAGTTTGGGTGTGATGTCAACTTCTACTCTCCTGTCCTGTGACAGGAGTCAGTCTTCTCTGCCTGATGACACTTCTCCCGTCAAGGGGACCTATGACATTTAAGCTCCTTTAGGGGGGTCCGATTTTAGGCAGATCAGGAGACTTCAGTGAAAGCCTCTGCATGCATTTGCTGTTTTTCAAGCATCTGCAGCTCAAGATCATTGATATAACAGCACGGCATGTGTTGGGGTGGCATGTTCCCTGACCTTCAGAATAAACCCAACAGAAGCTTGTTTCCTCTCTCAGATGATTTGCCACAGTAGTGTTATTCCCTGGAGACGGTATTCTGACCAGACCTTCCTGGGAGTGGTCATAACATGCCCTGTGTTTGTAGAAAGGTGTGGGCCACGTCACTAAATAAACCAGGGGCAGTTTTCTCATCTTATGGAAAGGGAGATAAAGTTATGGTAGTTTATCTCCCTTTCCACAGGTTTCTTGCAGGTTTGTGTCTCTGCTGCCCCCCCCCTCCACCCCTCCTCCCCCAGCCCCAGGTCCGTGGTGGCTGGGCTTGGGGCTGCTGGATGCCAGCCTCCCTACGGGTTTGTGTCTCTGATCCGGCCCCCTGCAGCCCCAGCGTGGCCATGGCGGGGCTTGGGGCTGCTGGGTGCTGGCCTCCCTGTGGGTTTGTGTCTCCCATCCGCCCTGGCAGCTCCAGTGCCACCTGGCTACTAGGGGCCTCACCATCTTGGTTGGGTTAATTTGCATACTCACTCCTATTGGCTGGTAGCGTAGCAGATGTACGGTCAATTTGCATGTTTCTCTTTTATTAGATAGGATTAGGGTTAAGCTAAGTAACCCCCTAGGACTCCCAGGGATAAACAGCATTCGTGCACACAGTAAAAAGATACACTGATGAGACCTTGTATTTGGGTGATTCAACACCATCAACATAATATTTAGATGTCCATAACCAGCATTTCCATACCAGGGATCTTTTGGATTTTCTTGCAAAAATACATACAACGCTGTTCACTGCATGATCATTTCTAATAGAAAATAGCCTAAAAGGGGGAGGGTGGCGGGAGCGCCCAGGGAGAGATCAATGGGGACAACAGGAGACTTACGTAATATGTAAACAATAAAGAGTTAAAGCAATAGCCTGAAGGTCCGTCAAGGTTCTGAAAGTAATGTACACAGGAATACTGCGCAGTGACTGAAGAGAAAGTAGATCCATGCGTGAAACATCTCTACGGCACATCCATGAAAACGTAATGGAAATATACACTGAGTGCCAGGTTATTATGATCTCTGAACACATAGTAATCTGGCCACTCAGTGTCCATCCTATAGAATAAAGGCTAATATGCAAATTGTCCCATCGACCAGGAGTTTGACCAGTGGCAGGCCGGCCAACTGCCCATGTCCCCTCCCCCTGACCAGGCTGGCCGGCCCACCCATGCACGAATTCATGAACTGGGCCTCTAACATATATATACACATACACACACACATTCTCTGAGTGGCCAGATTATTATGTGTTCAGAGATCATAATAATCTGGCCACTCAGTGTAAAGAATATATAATCTTATTTGTATAATTTTTCAAGTGTACATATATATTGACACAGATTAGAGTTTTTAAAAATATACCAAAACTTTAATAGTTACCTTTGGGCAGGAGGATGGGGTGGAGATACTTTTTACATATTATGTTTTTCTGCTGTTTATTTTTTTAACCAAGTGAGTTGTTGCTCTTTTTATAAATAAGTACATTTTGAAACCATACTGCCTTTCTTTCTGTGTGAAGTTTGTGTGTGACTTACAATACAAGCCACTGAGGTCATGTGAACTGGAATGTTAGCGTGATCTAAAATGAAATCATCGTCATTTACAAGCAGCTTCAATATATATGCCTAAAAGAAAATTCAAAGAGCTCAGAAATGTAGGTTTTTACATAGACCTGGTTCCGCTTTATGATACATTACTTCATTTCAAATAATGTGAAGTAACACTATTCTGCACTCATCAGATTGGATAAAGTGAAAGATTTTAAAATGTCACCTGTCATTTGCCTCTAGAAGACAACTCTTTGTTCAACAGTTATAATAGTTCAACTATATATTTCAACATTATTCTCCCCACTTTCAGAAGGAATGTTAAACATGTGCAGAATAATAATACCATGCCAGTAACTTGTTATTCTTTGGCAGTCCTACTCTGAATACGTTCTACGTATTATTCTAATTTTCACAGCCTCCAAAGTACAAACTTTTTACTTCGTGGCCAGGCATCAAAATACACAGCATATAATGTGACGTAGAAAAAATGACATTACAGGTACAAAA
The DNA here is from genome assembly GCA_026230045.1 of Corynorhinus townsendii. Lineage (NCBI taxonomy): Eukaryota > Metazoa > Chordata > Mammalia > Chiroptera > Vespertilionidae > Corynorhinus > Corynorhinus townsendii. The sequence continues at coordinate 170,895,395 of JAPDVU010000006.1, read as the reverse complement.
CGCTTTGGGCCAGAAGTGTTCCAGAATCCAGACTTCCTCCGGTGTGGGAAGGGTAATAACTAACCCAGCATTACCGAGCACCCCGGGGGCGTGGGAAGCACACTGTAATCCAACACCTTGCTGCTGCTGCAGGGAAATGTACGCCTGTTCACAGCAGGTGGGAGAAGGACATCCATTCAGGTCAGTTGCCTCCAAATGAGTTACGGCAAACCTCTCAGGACTTGTGTTTTGAACTATAGGTGTGGGGTGCTGGGCCTTCGTCGGGCAGCTTTCTAGCGGGAAAACGTTTGGTGTTTGTTTTTCCTCACGGAGAGCATTTCTTCTGCAGCAAAAGAACGTCGAGCCTCGGAGTTAAATCCTTGTTTGGAGAGGTGGGCGGGTGAAGTAAAACCTGACTGAGATCATCTCGGGTTTTTCTGGAAACCCAGAAGCATCGCTTGTGCCGTAACCAGCCACTTGCTTTCATCAGCTGTGTGTCGGACAAGCCAGTAAAAGCGAAGTAGGAGGAGCCAGAGGAGATAGGATTTGTTGCTGCTTAATGAGCTGCTGCTTTGCTATCCCAAAGCCCCGCCCCATGGCGCATCTTCCCATAGTTGTCACCACTCATCACCCTCTTCCCTCCCTTTCACTTCTCCAAACCGAAGAGCCCCAGAGGGCCCCTTCCGCCGCTCCCTGCGGGCGTCCCCGCCTCTCGCCACGCTGGGCGCCCCACATCTCGCCACCTCTCTTCTGGGTGTGCTCGTTTGTCCGAGTCCTGAACGCGTCACAGCCAGACCAGGTGCTGTCCCTGCTCTCTGACCGGCACGGTGTCCGCTTCCCTGGAACCCAATGTATCTTTCCGTCGAGCACCTTGAGAGTAAACCTTTCATAGCTGACATCTTGAGGGTATTAAACCCAAGGGCTACATCACACTAATGCCACTGGTATAAAGTCAGAGAAGGAAAATCGGCTGCCTGACTACTAAGTGAAAATGTATAGCCACTCATTTCCGCCTTCTGAGAGGCATCACACGGTTAACATTCTCATCACATCTGCAGGAAGTGAGACCAGGGCGCTGGAAGAGCTGGAAACAGGTCATGTAAACCCTGAAGTCAGAAGGCAGCGAAAGAGACGTTTCGCTGGCTGAGCAGAGCCTTCACCCCGCCTGTCAACAGCACTGAGCTCGGAGCAGCGCGGTAGGCAGCGTTTCAGAGGTGCCCGCCGCCTCTGCCCTGTGACGGTGATGAGTCACCTCGGTGATGATGGTGGAAGGCGGCACGTTTCACCTTCACTCAGACACGGATGATCCCCGTGGGCGCGTCGGGGCGCCCGAGCCCTGACACGCGGATTCCTCCGGAGGCTCTAGAGCGGTCGTCAGAGGTCGCCCAGGCCTGTGTGCGGTTGCTGGTTGGGAGATGGGGGGCCACACAGAAGGAAGGTGCGTGCGTGGCCCCTAGAAGCAGAGAGTAGCCCTGGCTGACAGGTAACAAGGAAGCGACCTAGTCCTTCAGCGGCGAGGCACTGAACAACCCGAGTGAGCGTGGAAGTGGATTTTTTCCTCGAGAATCTCTCCGTATATCACATCCCACCCAGTGCTGGCCCATGTCAACCACCTAGTCTCTCCCCGTCTTTCCCACAGGCTCTGGAAATTCCGTGTGCACGGGCATAAACGGCGGTAAAGGAAAAAAGTTAACAGTGTGTTATTCAACAAGCGTTTACTGGGTGCCCATGATGTAAAATGGGCATTGTGCCAGGTGCAAGAAATGTAACGGGGGATAATATAATCCTATCTTTTGAAGTTCTCAAACGGGTGAGTGAGACCGATACAGTACACCATGATGAGGGAAGTACGGGGGAGGGAGATGCGCAGAGGACTGTGGGAAGCAAGACGACGTGTGGCGTGGAGGACACAGCTCGGACAGGGCTACAAGGGGGCAGCGGGGCCCGAGGGAGCTGAAGTTCGGGGAAAGGTGGGTGGGAGAGGAGTTAGGAGGCAGCATTCAGGGCTCCGGGGACCTGCAAGACCGAGGCAAGGAGGCAAACACCACAGTGAGCCGCAGAGAAGGGAGCAACCGGGTGGACCTACTGGCGGCTCGGGGTTCGGAGAGTGCCAGGTGCAACCCGGGAAAGCAAGGCTCAGGCTACGAAGCTCCCCGAGCTGGCGGTAAGAGCCACGATACGGAGAAACTCACGGTGAGATTCAGGTTCCGGAAGCTTTGGAGGGGACGCATTTCACCAAGACCATAGGCAGCGAGTTCAGTTAGAATGAGGAGGGCACCTCGGAGAAATACCTAGATAAATCCGTAGGCTTTCCAACCTGACTGACGGGCGTGGGATGGGAGTCAGGAAGGAAGAGGTGACCTCAGGCAAGTCTCAGGTTTCCAGCTCGGGTGACTCGGGAGGCGACGGTGACACCGGGGCGTGGGAACCCTGGCTGGGACACAGGTGAGGTGACAAGGATAAGAACAGCCTGGGAAGGAGCCTGCAGACGGCTGGGGCTGGGAGTTTGGAACCCTAGGCTCCACTTGGTAAGGTGGGCGGGACTAACAGGGTGGCGTCCCAAGGCATTCTCTGCAAAAGCAGTTGGTCGTCATAGCAGCCTGGACAGTATGCGGGGTCCACATTCAGGGCAGGCAGGAGAAAAGCGGGAGGTGTATGAAATACCTCCACGTAGAATCGATGGGTGCAGCAACTGACGAGGCAGGCAGGTAGGCGGTAACGTCTGCGAAACATGATTAAAAAAAAAAAAAGTCAGGGAAAGACGAGAAAGTGTATTCACTGACACATGTATTACAAAAGCGCAAATGCGCCCTGTAGGCCTGATACCGCACTAGGTCATGCAGTGACGGCGTGGGCTAGGGGGACGCTGCACGTGCGGTGCTGATAGGGTGTCAGGCCCAAAGCCCAGATCATGGGTGGGAAGGCGGAGATCCAGACGAAGGCGGCCGTTAGGAATGGTTAATGACGAAGAGCAGAGGAGATTATAAGGAAGACAAGCCCAGGATGAAACCCTGGGGAACACTCGCACTTATGGAAACAGCATAAAACCGTACCCATTAATTCACTCTGAGTGCTTAGCTACAATTGATGGAGCATGAAATAAGTCCCAGGCTCAGAGAAAGACACACACTGGTATCAGGGAGTCTATACAGTACCGCGGGGGAGTGTATTGTACATAACGACAGCACTAGACGAACCTCCTGGGCCGTATAGTGAAGTTGCACGAAATACAGTGGGAGATTGGAATACTCTCCTAGCTTGAGTGAATTGGGGAAGATTACATGAAGAATGCATTGAATGGACCCTTCAAAGACAGGAATATGGACACAGATAGGAAGATAACAGAATAGCCCTGACTGGTTTGGCTCAGTGGATAGAGCATCGGCCTGCAGACTGAAAGGTCCCAGGTTCGATTCCGGTCAAGGGCATGTACCTTGGTTGCAGGCACATCCCCAGTGGGGGGGTGTGCAGGAGGCAGCTGATCAATGTTTCTCTCTCATCGATGTTTCTAACTCTCTGTCCCTCTCCCTCTCTGTAAGAAATCAATAAAATATATTAAAAAAAAGATAACAGAATAAAGGGAAATGATAACCAATAACAATGGTGGACTTCGACATATAGTTGGTCCATCTTTGCAGCTACTTTCATTTTATTTTTTAAAAGTGGGGAAGAACCCTCAAAAAGTTGGGTGTAGTAAGCGTGTGCGTTGTGGCAAGGAAGAGGGGCCCAGATCCTTCTTTATTTTCTGTGACCGGGAATGAAAAGCCGAAGTGGATGTTCACTTAACTGTTTAGATTTTTAGTTGAAGAGAACAGGTCCATTTATATGAAATATAACAATGCTCTCCTGGAAAACACGCCTAAGTACCCACCACAGAGGCAGCTGCACTTCCGGGTGAGCCATAACTCTGACACGGCGTAGCGGTTCGTACAGGAATAAAGTATGATAAAATGTAATGGGAGCAGTAAAGAAAAATCTCAGGTACCAGTAAGTGAATTTCCGCTTTCAGAGATACCTTATGCCAGACTACAGACCTTGGCTGCGGCGACCTCACTTCTGAAAGTCTGTCACACAGACACACCAGGACAGGTGTGAAGCTACCCACATATCTGGGCTGTTGGATACGGACTGTCTGGAGTAGTAAAAGGCTGCAAATAACCCAAGTAACCTGGGGACAGGTTGAACACATTTTGGTTCCATACGATGAGTTACTATGCAAAGAGGGAGGGGACGGAAGGAAGGAAAGAGGGAACCCCTATGTACTAATATGGGAAGATTTCCAGATTATAGTTCGTTTGATAAAAATCAAGTTAAAGAAAAAAATCAAGGTACATCTCTGTGTGTAATGTGCTACCTTTTATGTAGGACGGGGCGGAGGGGCGGGGAAATGAGAATGTGTGTGTATATTCACTGGTATTTTCACAAAGAACATGGGAAGAGTGGGAGGAAATACACACAGTATCTATCTGATATGGGTTTAGTGTCCGGCATATATGAAGAATCCTTAAAACTCAACAACAAAGAGAATGCAATTTAAAGATGGGCAAAGCTATTTCTCCCAAGATGACATACCGGTGCCCAATGAGTATCTGAAAACATCTCAACGTCATTAACTGTTAGGCAAATGCAGATCAAAACCACGACGAGATACCATGTCACATCTTCTAGGATGATGATAAAAAAAAGTATTGGCAGAATGTGGAGAAACTGGAGCTCTCATGCATTGCTGGCGGGAATGTAAAATAGTTCAGCCACTGCAGAAAACAGCCAGTCACTCAAAAAGTTAAGCGTAGAATTACCCTAGGACCGCACAATTGCACTCCTAGGCATGTACCCCGAAGAAACGGAGACCGTACTCGGTGCATGTCCATGCATTTTCATAGCTGCATTATGCACACGAGCCAACGGGTGGACACAGTGCAGATGTCCATCAACAGAGGAGAGGATAAACAAGTTATGGCATGTACGTACGACGGATGATTGTTCAGCCCTAAAGAGAAGTGAAGTACTGAGACATGCTACTGCGGATGGACTACACCAAGCGGGAAACGTCTCATCGTGTATGATTCCATTTCTATCTCCAGAATAGGCAAAGCCATAACAACGGTGCAGACTGGTGGTTGCCGGAGGTGTGGGGGAGCTGCTTAACAGGTACAGGGTTTCTTTGGGGGTGGGTAACCAAGTAACGCCGGCGTTCCGGAATGAGGTAGAGGTGGGATGGCGCAACACTGTTCAATGCCCCTGAATTATTTATGCCAAGATGGCTCGTTGTTGATGGTATATGAATTTTACTTCAATTTCAAAACACGTTTTTAAAAGAAAGAAGCTAATAAAAATCATTGCCTGTGACAGGGGAGGGGGCCAACAGGCTGGAAGGCAATGATGAAAACAAGACCTCTCTGTAGTTCCCGTACAGTTCGACCTCTGAACCCTACCAATACGAATACAAAGTCGTCAACAATAACAACTGCTCATTTGTTTTGTTAAATTTCAGGTTTAAAAAATAGCTTTTTTTTTTTACAACACAAAGTGTTTCTTTGGAAAGGACCAGGTGCACCGGTTAATAGTGCGGATTTGTAATCAAAGGAAACACGATAATTCCAAGAGAAACATCAAAAGGGCTTTATTCCAAGTCATGTCCATCGCTAGCTGCACATTTCCCCCATCCTTCAGGTCATTTGTGGGTACCGTCCCAATAGAACTTTTCTTGTTCTGAGGCAAACCATTCGGAGACCCAATTTTCCACTTCCTGGTACGTGTTGAAGTGCTGCTGAGAAAGTGCGTGTGCCATCGATCGGAGCAAGTGGTCATCTGAAGGAGCGAGGTCTGGTGAACACGGGGGGGTGGGTTCATACTTCCCAGGCAAGATCTGTTAACGTGTCTTTAATGGGTTTTGAAGTGTGTGATGGTGCGTTGTCATGAAGCAAAATTACTTTGCCGTGCATTCTGGCACATTCTGGTCGTTTCACGATCAAAGTGTGGTTCAGATTGATGATTTGTTGTCGGTCGCGATCAGTATTAATGGTTTCACCTGGTTTTAGAAGCTCATAACGCACCACACCTTCCTGATCCCACCAAACGCAGAGCGCTGTGTTCTTTCCGAAGTGATTTGGCCTTGCAGTCGATGTTGATGGTTGACCTGGATCAGCCTATGATTTTGTGCATTTGGGATTCTCAAAATAAATCTACTTTCATTGCCAGTCACAACTCGATGCAAAAAAGACTTTCTTTCATGTCATTCGGTTTTCCATTTGTCTTTCGTTCAGTTGATGGGGCACCCATTTTCCTTCCTTTACAATCTTTCCCATTGCTTGTAACTGATCGGAAATTGCTGAGCAACGTTTAATCTTTCTGCAAGTTGTTTTTGAGTTTGACACGCATCTTCATCCAATAATGCTTGAAATTGTTGGTCTTCAAACTTTTTCGGTTGACCTGGATGTTGTCTTTCACATCGAATTCATCACTTTTAAAGTGTTTAAACCAGTGTTCATTGTTGGAGAGGGGGAATTTTTGCCCATTCCAGAGACGCTGTGGACTGTGCCCCAGATAGAGTTGTCAGTGCTGACGCCAGGCCAGGCCTTGAGATATGGTCTCATGGCCCCTTCCCAGCACGTAGGCCTTCTTTCATAGAACACTGTCAGCTTTCTGAAGAGCGGGATGACCCTGTGGATAACATGATCGTCAATGGCACGACTCTGATGTTGCTTGGGAAAAACTGTTTTGTCTTGGGTTGCCTGCTCTGCAAGAACAGGATGTGGTTAATGTGCTTAAAAGCAGTCCTGCACAAAGGGTAGGGGCGGCTGTTCTCTGGACTCCCTGCGTGGAGAGTGGCAGAGCAGTCACCTGGCTAGCTCGAATAAAGGCTCTTTGCTTTTGCATCGGACTCGGCTCCCTGGTGGTCTTTGGGGATCACGAAATCTGGGCATAACATTCATAAGACCTTGAGATGGAGCATGTTCACCATAAGCGTCCCGAAGTATACGATAACGTTCAGCAGCACTTTTCTTCAAAATAAAAGAATGAATTAAAACTTCCCGCAAATGCTCTTTTTTTTGGCATGAAATTCGACATTTTTAAGCATAAAAATATCTATGATGTTAACACCTTCAGAAAATTTGACATACGACGTTTTGAAGCTTGCTGTCAATACAACAAAATAGCATACATATCAAATTGCGTATATATCAACATATGTGTAACTCCATCAATGGGAAAAAATCTGCATTATTAATTGGTGCGCCTGGTAACTTCTTCAGATACAGTAAGATCTTTACAATAACTTATTTACCAAAAAAAAAAAAAAAAAAAAGTATGGCTTGCCATTCACGTAAATTGATTATTACACTGATTCAGGATCAACCAAGTTAGTGCCACGAGTGCTTCTTACCAATCCACGCGCACCCGATGCGCATCCCTGGGCCGAGCGCCGGAGTCGGGAGTGCCGGGACAGGCCAGCGTCGCTGTTCACAGGCTGACCACCCACGCCTGCCGGCGGTACTGCGCCTTTAGGAGTCTCGTGCTCTGAAGAGAGCAACTCAAAGGAGATGACCTGGACAAGGCAGAGGTGACTTTCTGAAGCATTTCACTTCGGCATCGAGGCTTCTGTAAAAAAGAAACTGCGCAGTATCATCTTGCCTCTGGATTAAAAAAGGTTTTTGAAAGTCAAAAAAGAGATTTTCTTTTCACATGCAATACATACACACGATGGTTTTCATTTCCAGAGCCTTCAGTTGATATTCCCTGAAATATCCTAAAAACTGTAGGACGGCAAGGTATCCGGAAATCCTGTGTTATGTTAGCAGAAGTTAAATTTCAGAAGAAAAGTGCAGAAACTCCAGAACTTGGGGACGCTCCCTGTCAGCAGCGTCGACAGGCTGCATTCAGTTCTTACCGGGTACAAGGCTGGGGAAGACTGCTCAGCCTTAGCTGGAAACTTTAAGCTACACTTTTCCTGACAGGACCGAGTACTAATTTCTCTAATCCCCGAGCTCTGTGAGAATGATTCTTTTTAACAGTTTGGGTCAATTTTAAAATTATATGTTAAGTTTTGTCTTATTCTATAACCAGAAAAAAAAAAATCTTTCCTTTCTTAACAAAGAGGAGTAAATAGATTCCGTGTCTCAGAAGCAGGACTTATTCTGGGATGGCTGTAATTAACATTGAACAGAGCAGTTGCTTAAAACGTAAGGTATTTGACAAAAATCTGCCAAGCCCAGGCACTGGCACCACAGATTTGGTTTGATTACTTATTTGTAAATAACAAAAAGTAGTCAAAATTCTTCCTCTATCTTTAGGGTCTCCATATACCAACCAAGAGAAAAATCAATATTCAAAAAGGCCAGTTTTTTAAATAGAAGGAACTCTGACACTGAAATATACAATTTCTGAATACTAAGCAGCAATTTACAGGAACATGAATTCTGGTTTTGTATAATGCAAAAATATACTTTTTAAAAAAACTTTATCTTTCTCCATAGAGTTCAAGGTATGTGTAAAATAAGAACAAAAGTAGGGGAAAAAATAGAAGGAAGCTGTAACTGCAAAGGAGGGCACAGATGTTTAGAAATTAGAGTCAGGTCTCTGGCGTGTTGTCTGGCAGTGTGTGTGTGCCAGTGTGGGGTTGGGAGACAGGGCGGATGTGTGTGAAGCAGGGTCGTCTGGAGCTTCTTCAGTGCACATGAGGGCAGAAAGGGAAATGCATCTGGAAGCGCTGTTTCAGAAGGTAGAAGAATTAGGGTCCTGCCACACCACCCCCTCCCACCACTTCTGGGCAGTTCTGTGGGGCACCCTGAAATTCATGGTCTCCTTTCTCAGAAAGCCTGGGCACACAGCTGAGCCATCATCTCTGTAAACGTTGACATTTTCAGAAAAGTAAACGAAAAAAAGATAAAAGATGGTTAAGAATGGGTTACATTTAGGCAAATGAAAGAGGAAATCAGGTTTTTAATGTTAAAGAAGTAGTAACAAAAGTGAAATCCTTGAAGAGACATTCAAATGGATTTCAGGTACTACATGTCGGGGTGCGTCCCTCAGTGACGGTAGTCCTAAGGCCGACGGAGGCTATGCGAGTTGGCAGGGAAGAGCCCAGGCCGTCACCAGACGCCCCGAGAGTGGATAGCAATCTTCCTCATCACTGACGCATACGAGGAAAACCCCAAAGGGACAGAAACATGAAGATGGTCCAACAGTACATACGTGTGTCATCTAAGCTCTGGAAATCCATCAGGCCCACAAGCCAGGAAAACTCTCGTAGAGGGGATACAAGGAGATTCTGAAATGTACGCCAGCCTGCTTAGGCCACAGCCAGTTGGACTAGATGGGATCATGGGTTGTAAATAGCACCTTAAACTCCCCGTGGGGCCCCCAGATGCCCTTGAAGGCACGCAGCCCGCATACGAGGCACCACACAGATGCTTCCGGGTGCACAATCCCGACTCCTCCAAGCATGTGCTTGGCAGACCCTGCCAACTGAGACCCCTGCCTCAGGCTATGGGAAAGGTGGTGTCTCCCATAGTTAGACATCTTGTACCCGAAGCAAAACATGAGAATACTCCGTCAGGCAGCTCATCCAGTTTATATGCCACTTCTTTATTTAACACACCACACCCTCTTCGCCGTCGGCCACAGCTTCCACTGATCAGTGAGTTACTGACACCCTTCCCGTACCCCCACGCCTCACCCCTGGCCCCTGTGGACAGGCCCGCACTGTCACAAGTGCTTCTGGGCACCCCGGCCCGCATTTCCTACTCTGCCCGGTGCCGTCCATCCCCAGCCTCAGTTCTGTCCCAGCTGAAGCCCCAGTCACAGAAAGAAGCCATCTGTCCAGTGACTTGAATAAAGCTGATTGCCAGTATTAAATTCACTGGAGTGTCATCACCAGAAACATTCCTTCTCTCTGGAGGTTTTATACTGAATCGCAATTGATGCCCTGGCAGGGATAATACGCTAGGTCAGGAAGGTCATCAGCAAGCCAGCCGACCTCAAGAAGGAAGAGAAATACAGAACATGAGCACTTGTCGGGGCGAGGGTGGGGACCGAAGAGGGAGAGAACATAAACAATGAATTGGAGAAAAAGACAAAGCAAAAGGTCAAGAAACAGGTGACGCCTTCTGTGTGTTGTATTTTAGTTGAGAAAGGAGAAACACATTAGGCGTTCATTTGGTCTGATAAATTCATGAGTGCACTTATAGCGATGATTCATGAAGACGCTGTGCTAAATGCTTTATGTACATTATCTCTCCTAAAATCCTTTCGAGAGCCTTGTGAAGACATACTCGCTTTCATTTTACAAAGGAGCACCTGAAACAGGTTATGTAACTTGCCCAAGGTCACACAGCTCATCAGTGGCAGAGCTGGGGTCTGAATCCAGCTCTGATTCATGACACCATCATGTTAGAAGGCCAGTACACTATAGCCAATGGCTGAAAAGCATTTTCTATGTCTGTATTTAAAGACTATATATGTAGCCCTAACCGGTGTGGCTCAGTGGATCGAGCATCGGCCTGCGACTGAAAGGTCCCGGGTTCGATCCTGGTCAAGGGCATGTACCTTGGTTGTGGGCACATCCCCAGTAGGGGGTGTGCAGGAGGCAGCTGATGGATGTTTCTCTCTCATCGATGTTACTAACTATCCTTCTCCCTTCCTCTCTGTAAAAAAAATCAATAAAATATATTTAAAAAAGGAAATTCTTTAATAACTAAAACAAATTACACAAAGCTTTTAAAAAAATAAAAATTACACTATTATGAAATGATTTCTAAGATACATTGTTCAGTGAAAAAAATACAAGTGCACTGAGGCCAGTTCCAAGGTGCTATGTGTTACCATTTGTATAAGAGCAAAGGGCGAGGGATCTATGCAGTGGCATTTACATAAGATATCACTGGAAGAATACTTAAGAAACTGGGAACATTGGTGGCCTCAAACAGAGGGACCAGGGGACTGAGGATCAGAAAAGTAAAACCTTTTCAAATTTTTTAACCCAACTCGTGCTTTTTCAGAAGGAATAGCACTACATAGGAAATAAAATACAACGTAAGTGTGAAAACTAGAATCCTGTCATAAAACGATGCCTTAATCCTCCTTACTTACCAAAGCTGCATAAGGAGGCGTAGGAAGAGAGGCATACCTGTGCTAATCAAGCATCCTGTCCCGGTGTTTTCGTCCGTAAAGGGTGCCTGTTCACACTTCTCACATGTGATCATGGGCAGACGTGACTCACACACGGAAAGTAAGAAACCAGTCCCTGTGAAAACGGGAGGAGAGACTGCAGGTGGACCTTGGTGAGGTTTGGAAGAAGAACAGCCCCTCCGAACGCGTAAGTGGGCAGAGGCAAGCCCACTGCGGGCGGCGGAGGGAGCACAGCACAGAGCAAAGACAAGCGGAGGAACGGGGAAGGAAGGGGAAGGCCAGGGTTCCGAAGCAAGGTCAGGGGACAGTCTCACTCCCCAGTTGGTCTGGAAAGCGGGAAGATGGAAACAGAATCAGAACGCACACAGGCCGGTTCCATCTGCTCGCTCAGCATCACCGTTGTTCCCTCACCGGCCTTAAAATACTTACTTTCAGAGCTTCCATGACTTTATATTTACAGTGTGATTGCAAATGATCGACAATGCTTATTAAGCACCTCCCCGTCCCCCGTTTAAAAAAGGTTGAATACCATTTGCTCAAAGAAAAGCAACTCGGGCCCAGCCAGTGTGGCTCGATGGCCTATGAACCAGGAGGTCAGGGTTCAATTCCTGGTCAGGGCACATGACCGGGTTGTGGGCTCGATGACCATAGGGGGCGGGGCGTGCAGGAGGCAGCTGATCAATGATTCTCTCACATCATTGATGTTTCTGTCTCTCTCTGCCTTTCCTTCTCTGAAATCAATGAAAAAAAAAAAAGTATATACTAGAGGCCTGGTGCACGAAATCGTGCAGGGTGGGGGGTTCCCTCAGCCTGGCCTGTACCTTTTGCAATCCTGGACCCCTCGGGGGATGTCCAACTGTGGCATTGGGCCGGGTGTAAACCGGCAGTCAGGCATCAACATCCCTCTTGCAATCCGGGACCGCTGGCTCCTAACTGCTCACCTGCCTGCCTGCCTGACCACCCCTAACCACTCATCTGCCTGCCTGATTGCCCCTAACCACTTGCCTGCCTGATCACCCCTAACCACTCTGCCTGCCTGCCTGATCGCCCCTAAGCACTCTGCCTGCCTGATCGCCCCTAAGCACTCTGCCTGCCTGATCGCCCCTAAGCACTCTGCCTGCCTGCCTGATCACCCCTAAGCACTCTGCCTGCCTGATCGCCCCTAAGCACTCTGCCTCGGCCCCTGCCGCCATGGCTTCATCCGGAAGGATGTCCGAAAGGTCGTTTGGCTGTCTGGTCTAATTAGCATATTACGCTTTTATTATTATAGATATTAAAAAAGCAACTCGGGCTAACTTAAGCAAAAAGGGGGATATGCTGAAAAGCAAGTAGACACGAGGAAAAGCTGAACATCCGAACTTGAGGACAGGCGAGAACCAGAGCAGCTCGGGCTGCAGGGGCTCTGGAGTTCCATGAACACGAGAGATGACCCCCAGAGAAAAGGCCGGTGGGACCCTGCTGTGTCCCGGGGCCATTCTCCCAAGCCAGGTGTCACTCCCATTGTTGCCTACTACCCTACAGCTTCCATACATAACACTCCCCTAGCTTACATAAACTTAATACGTTTTTGATAAATCCGTAACCTATAGGAAACATTTACATTAAAAAGCCACTCTCATTTTCAATTACAACTGACTGCATGCTTCAGATTTTGTGTGTAATACCATAGGAAATGAAATTATTTCAGCATTGGGAGAATTTGACGCCAGAATCATCGAACAGAGATTAAACAGCACTAATCGGAAATGTGTTTATCAGTCCATCTTTCAGAAGAGGTTTTGGTCTTAGAATGGGCCTGTGCTTTCAGATACAGCATGCCTTTCTCAAGTAGATGAACAAAATAAGGTCCAAAACGACCATCTAAGTTCCCTCAAATAGAAAAAGCACAAGTTCTCAGGTTCCCATTAACACACTCTCAGCCTCAGCCGCTAAACAACTTTCATTCCGTATTCCTCCAAAAATCCACGAGTTCCACCCCATTATGGCAAAGGAGTGCTTTCATAGTGTTTTTTTTTAAGTTACAAATGCTTGTTGCTTGAAACTCAGAACACTCAGGAAAAAAGAAAAAAATTCTATAACAGAGAGAAGCACTTTAGGCAGGCTGGTCTATTCCTTCAACCATATTCACTGCATAGATTATAAAACTGAGTCATTTCTTACCCACTTCTGACTTAATATTACATGCCCATTACTTTTTAAATCTATTAAACTTTTCTGGATTTTATGTTATTTCTCATTTCAAAAGCAATCTAAGCCCATTACAGAAAATCACAACATAGAAAAAAGTAAAAGAAGTGAAAGTACCCATATTTCTGCCAAGAAGCAGCTGCTGTCAATATCTTGGTGTGTTGCATTCCAGACTGTTCATATGTATGAACGACCCTGTGTCAGAGAAACTTCCCATGTGTGCTCACGTCATGTACAAAGGGCAGCGCAGTGCAGGCACCCAGAGCAGGGGTTCAGGAGCCGGCCGGCGTGGCATTCACAGCCCAGTCCCACCATGGGGTACAGTAGGTGATCACGACCTCGCTGACCTCAGTTACATAGGTGGTCCCGACCTCGCTGACCTCAGTTAAATAGGTGAACCTGACCTCGCTGACCTCAGTTACGTAGGTGGTCCCGACCTCGCTGACCTCAGTTACGTAGGTGGTCCCGACCTCGCTGACCTCAGTTACGTAGGTGGTCCCGACCTCGCTGACCTCAGTTACGTAGGTGGTCCCGACCTCGCTGACCTCAGTTACGTAGGTGGTCCCGACCTCGCTGACCTCAGTTACGTAGGTGGTCCCGACCTCGCTGACCTCAGTTACGTAGGTGGTCCCGACCTCGCTGACCTCAGTTACGTAGGTGGTCCCGACCTCGCTGACCTCAGTTATGTAGGTGGTCCCCACCTCGCTGTACCTCCATGTCCTCAGCGATAAAGTGAGGCTGTAAGACGATGTAGCTCCTGCATAGACAGGCCTCAGCACAGTGTCCGCTGCATGAGGAGCACTGGATAAAGACAAGCAATGACGCTGTACAAAGCAAGCTCTACTCTCATTATTCACCTAATATATTCAGAATACCCTTCCATGTCAACTGGACCCTCTTCTACAACGTCCTTTGTAATGCCAGGGCAGTGCGTTTCCCCATGTGCTGTCTTAGCCACTAGAAAATGGGTCAGAAAAAGCCAGGTTCTCGTCATTTTGGTCTGGGTCACCTGCTGTTGACCGACACCCACAGGGACAGAGGACTCCGCTTGTTCCCTGAAACGGGGATGCGAGTCAGAGCAGGGGAGGACTCCCAGGGTCTCCTCACCAGCTGATTTGGAAGAAGTCCCAGGGCAAATAATGTTTGGCGGTTTGTTTTTAATGTAAAAAAAAAAAAAAAAGAATTGAGGATTTATGGGTAATGCATGAAATCATATTGTGTTCAGGATCCAGTTTTGTTTTATTTTAGTAGCATGACATGAGAAAATTCTGATTTACTTAAGTAGCGGCAGTTGTTAATAGCTTTTAAGAATAGCTTCCCTTGCAATTTCAAGATGTGCTTTAGTTATACTGATACGCATAGAAGCGCAAAGGAATTGTAGGAGGTTTGTTGCCAAGCTGAATGAAAATGTGACAGCTGCTCTTGTTATTATCCTAAATAGAAAAGAAAGACCCCCCAAATGGGCAACCAGCGTTACAACTACACTGTGGTCTCGGAGTGGATGGATCTTGTCTCCATTGGTTGTGGCTGCACTGAACACAAGGGCGTGCTGGAAACACCTTTCGGTCGGACGCGCCCGAGCCCTCCCTGGGGTGTGATTTAACTTGCGCACGTGCGTTACAGAAGCGTGCTGGGTAGTACGGCTCTGGGCGAGCGAACGTAAAACTCGGCCGTCTTGAGTGCAGAAAGAGGAGGGTAGTGAGCCTTTCTAGGCCACGGCGTGATTGCTGCGCAGTAACGGCAGGAGACACCTCCTTTCCTGGTGTGCACAGGCCCCCGGGGAACTGACTACACAGGGCACCCCTTGGGGGACTTCTCTGTGTAGAGATGTGGGGGAGTACCCACGTGGTTACGACTGGCGTGCTTTATTGCAGATGAAAATAAACATGTTGAAAAGAGTTAAGTGTATACGGGCGTTTGGAGGTTTTGTTCTGAGCGTTGGGGCTTCACGGGACATAGTTTGCTCGTGACTGCGCTGTAGCGCTTGGAAGGGACGTCTTTAGGGGCTGTGCTGGGTGCTGAGGCTTGTATTTCTCACAGGATGTATTGGCTGGGTAACGAAAACATTTATGCTGATATAAGGATTTGTTTCCTTGTACCAGGTTAATAACATGCCCACAGTTTAAATATCTCAACTTCAAAAGAACACATTCAAAAAAGATACTGGGATAGTAACGTGTGTTAAGAAACAAATGAGAATAAACAGACTGAGCTAACCTTTAATTCGACATAAATATGTCATGTAAATAAACTAGAAGAGCTGTCATTTTTGGTTTTTTACGAGCTCGGGTTTTCCTGAAAAAAAAAATGACAAAGAACCGTATTTAGTGATCAAACATATTACGTATATTCTAATGATTCGAACAACCAGAAGCACGACTTGCAAAGCAATCTTTTTAATTGCCAAGTGTTAACACCATTCCATAGCATGAGTTTTTGTTTTTCTAGAAAATTCTTCCTGATCTGCTGATCGTAGCCTGGTGCTCTCACTTCTCAGAACCTGTTGGAGGTTTGCAGACCCTGGGGGCCAGGGTGGGCTGTTCGAAAAAAGCCTTCGGCAGGCCGTGGTGACTGCTCACGCCCATCCTTCTCACTTGCCTCTCCCAGGGCTTCCCCGGGGCGCCCTCCTCGCTAGGAAATGACCTTGTACCGTGAAGCTTATGAGATTTTCCCGCATCACATAGCTGCTGGCAGTCATTCTTGGTCTCTGCTGGGAGGCACACGGCCCTGTCTGGCGTGTGCAGCCGGGGCCGCTGTGACACGTGGTCAGGCACTCGCGGCCTGTTGGAATTACACTGTCATCACCTGTTTATAGCATTCCGTTCGCGTGTTCCCCCTTTCTTTTAAGCATGATAACGCGAACCTTTCTTTGAGAACAGCCCCATTGTTAGATGCTCCTGGTGTTTGTACTCCTGCGCACACTGTATGTCGTCTGGGCCTAACTTTTAAGATTTAGAGCCTCAGTTTTTCTTCACCGCTCCTCCGAATACCGCGCAGTCTTCTGACAGCCTTCCTGGGGATTTCTGTTGTCTTCGGAATGACTTTCAGACTCGTGAGCAGGCAGAGCGGCTGCTCACAGTAGGGTTGGTCCTGCCCTCCATGGGGTGCCAGTGAGGAGGTGCGGCCCACCCGTGTGCGCACGCTGAGCTCTGGGGCTGCTGGTGGGGCAGCCCTCCAGTTCATTCAGAGGCATCCTGGGAGCTTGCGGACCCCGGGGAGCCTTCATCGCGGGCTGTTCCTCTGGCTTTTGCTGTCTTCCTAGGCTCTGCCTTATTCTGTCTTCTCCCTGCCACACCGCCGCCAACAGCCAGCGGTGCGCCTGGTCTGTGACCCCAGAGGAAGTGCTCCAATGCGTGTGCCCCCGGTGCCTTTGTGGCAATAACCCTTTGAGCCAACCGTTAGGGAACGCTCCGCCAGACACTGGCCACGCGCTGCCTTGTCCGGTCCATGCAGCCGGAGCCCGAGGCAGGTGCGTGGCTGCCCTCGTTACAGACCGCCGAGGAAGTGCCGAGTGGTCTGTCCAGGTCGCACAGCTAGGGGTGTGGAGCCCGGATTTGAGCCCAGCTCTGGTGCTTGGACCATTTAGGTTTTTCGGAGATAGAATCGACATATAACATTATTTTGGTTTCAGGGTGTACAGCGTGATGATTTCAGTATATGTATAAATTGCGAGATAACGGTCGCATCAAGTCTAGTAACATTCGTGATCACACGTAGCTACCATTTTTCCTGGCGTTGAGAACATTGCAGCTCTGCTCTGAGCAGCGTTTAGATGGGTGATGCAGTATTATCAGTTCCAGTCCTCAGGACTTACTTTTATTTTGTAACTGAAACCTGGCCCTCTCGGCCACATCTACTCGATTTTGTCCACGCTCCTCCCCTCTCGGGCAGCTTCCCGTCCATTCTCAGAGCTGAGCTCAGTTCTGTTGGCTTTTAGGTTCCCCACGTAAGTGAGATGGTCTGGTGTTTGCCGTTCTCGGCCCTTCCGGACCCATCCATGCTGCAAACGGCAGGATTTCCTTGTTGATGTCGGAATCCTAGTCCATCGTGTCCATGCACCACGTTTCACTCTTCCATTGATAGACAATGAGGCTGCTCCCAGGTCTTGGCGATCGGAAGTAATGCTGCGGTGAACATGGGTGTGCGGCTATCTTCTTGAGTCTGGTTTTGTCTCTGCTGGGTTGTATGATAATTCTATCTTTACGTTTTCCAGGAACCTGCATCCTGTTTTCCACGGTGCCTGCACCAGTGGACATGGCCACCGGCCGTGCACCAGGGCTCTCCTTTCTCCATATTCTTGCCAACACTTGTTATTTCTTGTATTTTTGGTAATGGCCATTCTGCCAGGTGTGAGGTGATATCTCATTGTGGTTTTGGTTTGCATCGCCCTGTGATTAGTGACATCCAGTGCCGTTCCATGTACCCGTTGACCGTCTGTATGTCTTCTTTGGCGAAGTGTCTGTTCAAGACTTTTGCCTGTTTTTTAATTGGATTATTTGTGCTTTCTTTTGGCTACTGAGTTGTATGAGTTTTCATATAGTTTGGCTATTACCCCCTTATCAAATATAAGATGTGCTAATCTCTTCTCTGTTCCATAGGTTGTCTTCTCATTTTGTTGGTGGTTTCCTCTGCTGTGCAGAAGCTTTTTCAGTTGGATATTGTCCCACTTGTTTATTTCTGCTTTTGTTGCCTTCGCCTTTGGTGTCAAATTCAAAAAGTCATCACTGAGCATGTCAAGGAGCTTTCTGGTGGGAGATTTATGGTTTGAGTTCTCATGTTCCAGGCCTTTGACTCATTTTGAGTTCATTTCTGTGTGTGGTGTGGGAGAGTGGTCCAGCAACCTTCTTTTGCTTGTGGCTGTCAATTTGTTCAACACCACTTAGTGAAGAGACTGTCCTTTGTATGTTCTTGGCTCCTTTGTTTTACATTAATCCATGATACCTGTGTAGGTTTATTTCTGGGCTCTCTGTTCTGTTCCATTGATCTATGTGTCTGTTTTCATACCAAACCATACTGTTGCAATTAGTATAACTTTGTAATATAGTTATATCTTTATTAGACACTAGAGGCCTGTTGCACAAAGATTCATGCAAGAATAGGCCTTTCTTCCCCTGGCTGCCGGCACCAGTTTTCCTGCCGGCACCAGTTTTCCGGGACCCAGGCCTTCACTCCGGCCGCCGCCTTCTGCCTTCGCTCCTGCCAGATCCTTCAGTCTTTGCTCCAGCCAGAGCACCGCTCTGTAGCTTCCTCCGCCCCCTGCCATCTTTGGTGGGTTAATTTGCATACTCACTCCTGATTGGCTGGTGGGTGTCATGGAGGCACGGTCAATTTGCATAGTTCTCTTTTATTAGTGTAGATTAGAGGTCGAAAAATTGTTGAAGGAGAACATCGATAAGAACATCAGAATCAGTAAGAAGAAAGCCAGTGAGGCCCTGGCCAGTTTCTCAGTTGTTAGCGCATCAGCCTGCCTACGAAAGGGTCATGGGTTTGATTCCCAGTCAAAGGCACAGACCTCCGTTGCAGGTTCCCCAGCCCCTGTAGGGGTGTGTGCAGGAGGCAGCCACTGGATGTGTTGCTATCGTGTGGATGCTTCCCTCCTTCCCTCCCTCCCTCCTTTCCTCCCTCCCTCCTTCCTTCCCTTCTTCCCTCCCTCCCTCCCTCCCTCCTTCCCTCCCTCCCTCCCTCCTTCCCTCCCTCCCTCCCTCCTTCCCTCCCTCCCTCCCTCCCTCCTTCCCTCCCTCCCTCTCCTCTCTCCCTTTCACTCTCTAGAACCCAATGGAAAAAATATCCTCAGGTGAGGATTTTGTATAAGAGAAAGCCAGTGAGACCACATAGGAACAGAAATTAGCAGTGAAGCTGAGAAAAATCTTTGTTCTTTTGACGAAAGAAATTGGAGAAAATCTCACTTCAGATGCCAGAGTCTGCCGTTAATTCTTTCCTTGCTGCTCCTCAGAGGACTCGTGCCTTCTCACTGCTGTTCCTTTGCCGGGCTCGTCCCTCTGCTTTCCGCTGTGACCTCCCGCGTCTGGCTGTGAGCCTGCTATTTCGAACGGTGCTTGTCCTTACAGCCCCTGCGTAGACGCCACTTCCTCCAAGAACAGTTCTCTGCGTGCACAAATCAGAAGTGATTCTTTCGTCTCCTGGCTTTTCTTAAAGCAGCTTTGCCCTGCCCCGGGGGCCCCGGTGTAACCTTCGGATATTATGTGGCACGTGGGGCAGAGCTGTATAGGCTGAAGCGCGTGTTTAATTTGGCATCCGCGGTGTTGACCTGGTCCCCCGAGCGCGGTGTATACAGTCAGCGCCGACTGCTGGAGGCCTGAAGACGGAAGTGCCATCGCCCCAGGAGGCCACAAGGAGGATGCTCCTGGGAGGAGGCGCCCTGGGGAGCACTAGCTCGTGCGGGAGGGTGCAGGGCAGTGCGGGAGATCGCGGGCCCGTGGGAGGCCCGGTGACTCCTCCTGAAGCCCCTGCTCTCACTGTCTTTGCCAAAAGCACCCGAAGGAGCAGGCGCAGAGCAGCCCTTTCTCACCTGCGCCCTGATGCCTGCCCGGCCGTCGACACCCTCGGCTCCACCGTGGGCCCAAACCTTGTGTTCCGGTTTTCCATCCGGCAGACCTAGATCTTCCCAGCCACCCGGCAGTTTCTTTCCTGCCCAACCGTGGAGGGCCAGAGGCCGAGCTGCTGGAACGGCGTCCCCCGTAGCTCCGTTTTTAATTGTGTTCTGCGTCCAGTGAGTTCCTAATGGCTGTGCCGGTGTTTCCCCCCCAGGCCTTCCGAGGAACGGCTGGCTGTGCTTCTGAAGCCCTAGGGCGCCCTTTCAGTGAGTTAAGAATTCCGCTCCCTGAATGATGCCCCTGCGGCCCGAAAGAGTTAATGCAGGTTTCTTAAGGGTCTTATTAATTCCCGGGGAATACTGTATGCATTGGAGTGTAGCTTCGGATCTAGCCCGCTGCACACACTGTGGATTTTCCCTGGTAAAGGAGACGTGAGCCCTTGAAAACAGGTGGAGACTGAGCTGAAATCTAGGAGTCCTGCGGCACAAATAGTCAAAGGCGTGCCGTGTTTCAGCGAGGGACGTGGTATTATCGTAATAATAAAGGCGAAGCAGGCCCAGGTCTCAGCTCCGCGCTGCCCTTCTGGGAGACCTTGGTAGGTCAGCCTCTCTGCGTTTTCCTACAGCGGGGCTTATGCTTACACCGGCGACAGCACAGAACGGCGCGTGAGCGCTTACGGGGGTGCGAGGGTGCAGCCCAGGGCGCAGACTGGGCTCAGTTCCTGGCCTTCCTACCTGATAACCGTGTGGCTTCAGGCAAATAGTCAATCTCTCTGACTTGGCTTTTTTTTTTTCCACCCGTGAACTGCAGTCATATCAGTACCCAGCTCATGAAGTTGTGACGAAGAGTAACAACTCAACGTGCGCTGCTGTTTTTGTTATTCACCATTTACGGCCTTTGGAGCTGATCGAATGAAGGGAGTGATAAGAGCGCCAGGTGCCCGGCCTGGGACGTAGGCGCCAGCGCTGGGCGGAGCGCGGCTGCGCGGTCAGTGCTGCCAACACAGGGCTCGCCGCAGAGCCGGGCTTTCAGGCGCGGGCGCCGCCAGCCCCTGGCGGTGTGAAACGCTGAGGCGCCCGCACCTGGTCCCGTGTTGTGGGCCTGGACTGTGTCGGGGTGCACTCCCCCCGTTTTGTACCTGTCACTGAGCGTTTGTGGCCGGCGTGGCCTTCCCTTCCGGTTTGTCCCCTCGGCAGCAGCAACTGGAAGGTTCCCTTTAGTTTTGGGCGTTTTCTTCATTTCTCTCCCCTGACTGTGTGCCTCCCCCACGTTTGCCGCCTCCTTCGGAGTCTCCCGTGGCCTGCAGCCGCCCTGCCGTCGCCGCGTAAAAAGCCTCGAGTCATCCTGTGTGGAGGCGTGTGCCTTTGGACGGGGCTGTGGCTGTGTGGTTCGTTATCCACACAGCCACAGCTCACGATCACCTTCGGGGACGTCGCTCTTGGATTCGCGCATCTGGAGAAGAAGGGAGCAGGGCTGGTGGGGCAGGCGGAGGCCGTGGGGAGAGCTCTGGCGGCCGTCGGTCGGAACTCTGCTCACTCTTGGGCCCGAGTGTGACTGGCCAAGATGTCCAGGTCGGAGCCGCCTTGGCAGCTGTCTGGGAGGGAGCAGCCTGAGGAGGCCGGCGGAGCAGCCTGAGGAGGCCGGTGGAGCAGCCTGTGGAGGCCGGTGGAGCAGCCTGTGGAGGCCGGCGGAGCAGCCTGAGGAGGCCGGTGGAGCAGCCTGTGGAGGCCGGTGGAGCAGCCTGTGGAGGCCGGTGGAGCAGCCTGAGGAGGCCGGTGGAGCAGCCTGTGGAGGCCGGTGGAGCAGCCTGAGGAGGCCGGTGGAGCAGCCTGTGGAGGCCGGCGGAGCAGCCTGAGGAGGCCGGTGGAGCAGCCTGTGGAGGCCGGTGGAGCAGCCTGTGGAGGCCGGTGGAGCAGCCTGAGGAGGCCGGTGGAGCAGCCTGTGGAGGCCGGTGGAGCAGCCTGTGGAGGCCGGTGGAGCAGCCTGAGGAGGCCGGTGGAGCAGCCTGTGGAGGCCGGTGGAGCAGCCTGAGGAGGCCGGTGGAGCAGCCTGAGGAGGCCGGTGGAGCAGCCTGAGGAGGCCGGTGGAGGACGGGGAAGTGAGGATGTTGGGCGGGTGGTCTGTGCAGGTCTGCCTGCCTTAGGGGCTGGGGGCCATGCCTCTTAAGGGAGCACGTGTGGCGGTAGATGTAAGGGGTTTACGCTTTGGACACGGCGGGGCGGTGGCTACAGTAGCCGCAGGAGGACGAAGTCAACTTGGGCCCTTGAGCCGCCCCACATGACGGCCGCCTTTCTGTGCCGCGCAGCGTGGAAAGCTCCGGCTGTCAGCGCGGGTGGGTGGGCCAGGTGCCCCGATGACAGCGCGTTTGGCTTGGGAGGAGTCACCGGGTTCGAGTCAATGGACCGAAGGGGAAAGGAGTGAGAGGCCACCCCGCCAGCAAATAACAGGACCTAAAAGAAGTAACAGGGGCGCCGTGCCGTAAAGGAGAGAGTGGCCATCCCGCAGTGATCCCCGCAAAGCACACCCCCGCATGGGACAGAGCGTTGGCCTGTGCCGATGGGAGCGTTCGCTCGCGAGGAGCATCTTCCCGCTGAGGTGGCAAACCGCACCCCCCCCCCCCCCGCCAGCGCTCCTCCGGCACGCATCACGCGTTCTCCGCTGTAGCTCAGCCGGGGGACAGATTCCGGGCACCAGAGGACTTCACCGCTCAGTCCCGTTGGCTGTTACTTATTTTCTTGTAAATTACTAGGGCTGAAAACATGCCATTTTGTTTCACGTCACGGACTGCTTGTAGTTTGTTTGGCCGGAGGCGTTTTTCCCGAGTCTGGACTGGGGTGAGGCCTCCGGGCTGCACAGGTCTCTGAGGGTCCTCGCTGGCCGCCAGCCTCCGAGGCCTGGCCCATGGCCAGGTCGCCTCTCCCAGGGATGCGCCAGCTCTCACTCCCATGGTCACCCCACCTGTCCTGCTCCGCCGGCTGCTTCATAATGCTAAACTTCGCGTCTGTTCACTCACTTCTTACAGGGGGCGTGCGTGTGGTCGTTTGCTTGAAACTTTAAAAAAGCAGTGAGACAATTATCATCAGTTTTTCCCCATGGAAAGTGAAATAACACTTTTGTTTCTGAGATATTTGACTTCAACTGACTTTTAGTTTGGGCGTGATATTAAAAGAGAATTATGCGAGCATAAACACAATCAGTGACATCTGGTTGCTGGAAGGATCAATAATATCTGATGCGGAGGTATCTATTTTGTGATAATATACCTTAGTCTTATTGGCTAAAGTTAGAAGATGAAAACGAATTTGAAAGCAGCGTGGTTACTGCCTCAGCAGCAAGTATGCTGCGAAGCTGTTGCCATTATTTTTAATGGGTAGGTTTGTACTTCCACGGATTGGTTAATCTTGAAGACCAGATGGTAGTTGTATCAAAATTTTATGAAGATTTTATGTCCTGTGTTTTGCTATGAGATAAAAGCATAAGTATTTATTAACTAGGAAAGTTAAACATCGCCTCATCCCAATGAAAAAACAAGCATATAAATAAAAAGAATAAAAATTGCTGAATCATTTTATTTACCTAATAATCTACTGTCATTTCTCAAAAGGAACACAAGGGGAGAAGTTAGGGAAAAAAAAAGGACCTTAACACTATTGTCTTCTGTGAAGAGAAACAATTGGGAAGAGGCAGAGGAAACAGTGCAAAATAACATAATTATAAGATCCAAGTGTCAGTAATTACAATAAATGTAAGTAAACCAGATGTTTCAGTTCAAAGACAAAGGTTGTCAGGTTAGACAAAAACACCAAATCTAATGAGGTCCTAGGTTTACAAGGAGCATATCCAAAACATTCGCCTACAGAAAGCACGACAAGGGGAAATTCTATTCCAGGTTATTTCCCATCAGAAGGCCGCTGGGGTAACTATCACCACGAGACAAAATAGGCTGTAAGAGGAAAGGCAGGGGCGGACACGGAGAACTTGCTACACCGTGTGAAATGTTCGGCCCGCTACGCGTAAGAACGGAGGTGCCCACGAACGTATGAATTATCTGAGCGAAGACATACAGAAACAGAAGGGAAATAGCCAGAGTCACCGTCTGTGGAGAGTTAACAAACCTTTTTGGATAACTGACAGAAGTAGCAGCCAGGAAATGCAGAAGGATATAGACGATGTAAAAGCACACCAATAGCAATCTGACTCAGTAGACTCACGTAGCATGCTGTGGACACTTTGTGTGTCCCCCATTCTGTCCAAGCACTATGGGGCATTTGGCACCGATTATGGAGCGGACTCTAAAACAAGTCTCAGCAGATTTCAAGTGATTGAAGTCATGTGGAGTGTGTTTCCTGAACGAAGGGGAATTATGCAAAGAACTAATCACAGATAATAGGAAAATCCCCACATGTGTGAAAATGAATAAATATACTTCCAGATATTTTACAGACTAATGAATTTTATGACAGTATTGAAAGGACAATAAAACTGTCATTTTTGTTTTTTATTTATTTTTTTAATATATGTTTTGTTGATTTTTTACAGAGAGGAAGGGAGAGGGATAGAGAGCCAGAAACATCGATGAGAGAGAAACATCGATCAGTTGCCTCCTGCACACCCCCTACTGGGGATGTGCCCGCAACCCAGGTCCATGCCCTTGACCGGAATCGAACCCTGGACCCTTCAGTCCGCAGGCCGACGCTCTGTCCACTGAGCCAAACCGGTTCGGGCAAAACTGTCATTTTTAACACCAAAAAAGGTTACTGTGTTGCTGAACCTAGTAACTAGATTGTCAACATTTGGGTGTGGTTTTCTTAATGTCCAAATACTCACTACTTTTGTGTTCCAGAGATGGCCAATATTTAAAAAAATTCTCCTTTTCTTGGAGGCTGGCCATCATCTAAGCTGGGTCAGGAAAGTAAGTCCCTGAAGTGAATGCGGAAAAGGCCCTGTCTGCGGACGGCAGGAGGGCGTGCCGGGCCCAAAGTGTGGCTTTACTGCAGACGGACGTTTGCATGCAGGTTTGGTTCACTGGCCGGGCCTGTGTTCATTTCCCGGGAGCCCGCGAGACCAGCGGAGCCTGCAGTGTGGCCTTGGGCCGGGGGCGCAGGGAAATTTGGGGCTCAGGTTGGGTGGATTATCTGCTTCCCTGTTTAAGTAATGGGAGCAGAGGCACCCTTCGGGGCTCCCAGGTGCACAGGTTTGGGGTTTAACCTCCCCTCCCATTGCCATCTTTTGAGGAAAAGAGAGAAGAGACTTCCAGATTATGAATGATTTGGGGGATGTAGAGAAGCCTCCCCCTTCTCTTTCTTTTCAAAGGTTTGAGTCGCACAAAAAATTAAGGCGTTCACAGCTCCTCATAGGGAAATGAGTTCTGAAAGAAGGAGAAACTACACCAGAGCAGGTGCGTGGCTGCAGGAATATTTTGGGTTTTTTTAATACATTTTATTGATTTTTACAGAGAGGAAGGGAGAGGGATAGAGTTAGAAACATCGATGAGAGAGAAACATCGATCAGCTGCCTCCTGCACACTCCCCACTGGGGATGTGCCCGCAACCCAGGTCCATGCCCTTGACCGGAATCGAACCCTGGACCCTTCAGTCCGCAGGCCGACGCTCTGTCCACTGAGCCAAACCGGTTTCGGCTGAAGGAATATTTTGTATGTCATGGATGCAGGAAGTACGAGTGTCAGGCAGGTATGTGCTTTTTTCTGGTGACCATGTCCCAGTGGCTGATTAATGGTTTAGTTTTGTTTTTAATCCTCATCAGGGGATATCCCCATTGATTTTTAGAGAGTGGATGAGAGGGGCAAAGGCAGAGAGAAGTACCAGTGGGAGAGAAACGCACCGATTGGTTGCCTCCTTGCCCTAACCAGGGCCCAGGCCGGGGAGGAGCCTGCAATCTGGGAGGCCTGTGCCCTTGGCAGGAATCGAACCCGGGGCCCTTTGTCGACAGGCTGACGCTCCGGGCATGGAGCCAAACCGGCGAGGGCTGTTTGGGTGTTAACTTCATTGCCCACGTGGTCCCGATTTACACGTTTCTTCGGGACAGTTGCACTGCTTTCTATCTGCGGTTACCTTTTTCGAGCAGAGGCTGGATATCCAAGTGATGGAAATGATGGCGCCGACAACTACCAGAACCATTGAAGAGACTGTATCCCGTTTGTCTTCTTAAAGCGTGTGACTTACTCTTGGTCAGCTATGTATGTATGGCAACGAAAATCTTCCATTTGGGGGTTACTTTGAAAATGGATGGCATTTAGAATAAACGTTGATAATAAACTTAGTCCACATTTAAATTTACAAAATGTACTGAACACGACTTCCAATTTTTGAAATAACCACACGCAAACAAAATTAAAACCAGTGAATTAAAAGTTACGTTTATATCACTTACTGGAATTAATAGAGCAACCGTGGTCTCTGTTCTCACTCTTTGTAAAACTAGAGCAGTGAAGTGTGGCTGTGATGAGTGATGGCCTGCGTGTGGCTTCCTTTACGGCTCACCCAGGAACGGGCCGAGTCCGCCTGAGTGCCCTGCGGGGCTGCCCGCCGCTCCGAGGCCTATTCCGAACGGCGAGACGTCCACTCTCGTGCCCGGGAGCCACAACAGCTAGATTGACGTACACAGCCCACGGGGCTCACAGGTACAGGGACGGGTTTGTCACTGCGGGTGAGGGACCCTTCACGCTGGGCTCCACGACACGGGACTAGGAGAAGCTGTCGGATGTGCACACGCATGTCCCGCGTGACTGCAGAATGCTTTCCGGGGGTGTCTGTGCGGTCCTCGTAATGATCCCGTGCGCTTGGAGGTGGGGACCAGGTCCAGGGAGGGTGCCAGGGTGTCCAGATAACACATCTTGTGGCAGCTCTGGTTCTGAACCAGCATTTCCGCCCGCTGTCCATGTCACCAAACATCCGGTTTTATTTCAAGGCAAAGAAACGAAAAAGACTACTAGGGCTGTGGACAAATCAAGACAACATGACTTTGTTTTAGGTCGATTGTTCATGTCTGGCAAGCTGAATGTAAGGAGCAGGTTGTTTCTGAAATAACTGTTTTTTATTGGTACTGCTGATCGTTCTAGAAACCAGTTTCCTGAAGAAAATGTTGGTAAAGCAACATCATGAAAGTTAAAGTATAACGGTCTTTACATTTCATTTGCAAGAACTTTTCTTTTTTGCTTTAACAGCTCCTAAACTGAATTAATTCAAGTGATCAATATTATTGTTTTATGTATAGCAACGTCACACATTTATTAAATTATGTACAGTTAATTATATTTCATTGGCAATTCATATTGACTTTGTAAGTGTGGAATGGACTGTTTAGCCCTGCTGGCTAAGGCATTAACCCTTGGCCCTATTAAAAATATATCCTGAACTGAGAAGGGTAAAATGTTATTGGCTATCTTATACTTATATATCTCAAAATGAAATAGAATGAAGCAAAGTTAAGGAAACCACTGGACTTAAGCTACATTCAGATGACTTCATTAAAGAATTCGTGCTGTTTAAAATAATCCACCGGAGAGCGCTTACCGTACGTCAAAGCGGCTTCCTTCCTATTGGAAAGCTCGAATTATATTATTACAAGTGAGTTTCAGGTTATTTTCTCAGATTAACCTGGGAGGGCATGCATCTCACCAAACCTGCTCCTTTTTAGTCTTGTTTGCTGAGGATCCCATGGATACTACATTTCATTAACATATGTAGCAAGGTTTTAAAAAATTAAGTACTGAAGATTTCAGAATAACTAGTGTCTAAAAATTGATTGTGAATATTCTCTGAAATTAAGGCTGAACGTCTGTTGACTGTAAGTAAGGGGTCATTCACATAGATAATGGAGTTCTTTGTAAACTCCGGCACCCTCTGGTGAAAACAGCCTTCTCCACTCATGCACTGTTTCCCGGCCCTCCGTTCTCTGCCTGAGCTCCGCAGGTCGCCCCATTCTCCTCCGCCCCCGTCCCTCCCTCCACAGGTGCCCTTCACAGAAGCCACCTGTCCCCCTGTCTGTCTGTCCAGGCAGCCACCCTTACCACCTGTGTTCTAAAGGCTCTGCTCCTAATTTCAGAAAGTGTTCCCTAAATTCTTCTGTCATCCCCAAGTTTGCCCTCCACTAAGTCAGCTGTTTCCTGCTGTCTCCCTTCTTACCTTGCCATGTGGGGAGGGCAGGGCACAGCCCCAGACTTGC
Organism: Corynorhinus townsendii; assembly: GCA_026230045.1. Lineage (NCBI taxonomy): Eukaryota > Metazoa > Chordata > Mammalia > Chiroptera > Vespertilionidae > Corynorhinus > Corynorhinus townsendii. The sequence goes on along the minus strand of JAPDVU010000006.1, from coordinate 170,867,361 downwards.
CCTTCTAGAGCGAATTGGAGTCCAAAATTAATTCCCTTTCTCTCTCGTTCTTCCAAGCTGGGAGACCGCACCGATGCCCCGGCATTCGCGGCGTGCGTTTCTCCACCTGCCCCCCTGCTTCGCCTTCTCACCAGGACTGCCCTCTGCCCTGCAGGAGCAGGCTCCTCACCAGGTGCGGTGCCGGACGAGACACACAGCTGAAAGGGGCTTCGTGGCCTCGCCGTGTAGACGGCCTCGCCATGTAGACGGCCTCCCGGGCCAGCGTCATCCGCTTGTGCTGGCTGTTGGCCCGCTTGTCAGAGAGCTGCGAGAGTCACAGCCGGCGTCTGTCCCTACAGGGCATTTCCAAGGCCAGACAGCACCTGCCCTTCACCAGTGCCCTTGTACCTCCAGGTGATTTAGTCCCTTTTTGTGTGTGAAATGCAGCACCGGGAAAAGCCCATAAAGCAGGTGCATAGTTCAGCCAGCTGTGGAGTGACCCGGGCGGGGTCACCGCGTGGACAGGAGCAGGACGCTGCCGGCTCCCAGAAGCCCTCGCTGTCCTTGCCGCCCCCTGAGGGTTGAGGCGGGTCCCATGACTGCGCCCAGGCTCCTGTGTTGCCATTCACAGGGTGAGGAGGCTGCAGGCGACCCAGCGTGTCCAAGTTTCCTGACGTCACTGTCCTCACCAATCTCTGAGTTTTAGGTGCCCACCCCCCCAAATGTTTAGTTTTCCGAAGATGATTTTCTTTGACCGGGAAAGTAGGTGTAGACGTAATGCGTGATTCCTGTAATTGCTTGTTAGGATGTAGTCTGACCAAACGCTGCTGAGGCTATTTCCTGATAGGAATTTTAGAGATTCATGTCAGTCTTGTACGTACACGACTTGTCTTTCTGTCTTTTGCACATTTCCTTTGAAAACCTGAGCTCATCAGCAAAAGACCCGCCTGACCACATGCATCTCCTGAAGCACCTCTCCCATTTCTTTCCCCCGGAAGCCACGGGTGGCAGTCAGAAGGGCCTTCCTGAGACGCTGGGCACGCCTGCTGGTGAGCCTGCTCGCCATCGCCGTCTTGCGGGGCGTGTCGGTGTCTTTTCCTCGTGCTTCTCCTTTTTATCGGGCTTTCCCCTTCTGTCCTTTTTCCTCTTTTGTCCCGCCTCTGCCCACCTCTCTCCTTCCCCTCTCCGCCTCTGTCCTGAACACGATACAGAAACTAACAAAAATAACCAACACAGGGCCAAACTGGTAAGCCGCTGGCACCGTAAGCAGGCTACCTAGACACCACATAGCGGTGACCCGAGGGGCCAAAGGCAGGTAACAGATTTGAATGAGGGAGGGACACATTTAAGGATGGTCTGTGGGCGCACATCCTGTGACGTGACCACCAAGCACGTGTTTTGCAAGGACAGCACCTTCTGGAAAAAAGATAAACCAGGAACTTCTCCGCTGGAGTTGTGATTTGTGACGAAACCTGTCTTTTTCCCTCACTCCTGCTCTCTTAGTCATGCACGGATGTATTTCCCACTGATATTTGCTTTTGAAAACTGTAACTTAGTAGCACAAAGAATGCAGCATAACAGACCTCTAAACCATTAACGGTATTCGTGGGTGGGTGTGTAAGCTGTTCCCATTTATTTCTGGTACCAGAGTGGTGATCTTTGACAGCTTGTCTGAATAGTGAGTTATTGTAATGACAGAGGGTCTGCGGCACAGTTAGCTAATCTAACCATTGACAGGCTCTTTCACGATTGCACGTATGTTAAGGTATGACTCATAAAGAAGTTTTGCCTCAAAGCAGTCTCGAATGGAAGTGCCTGCTGCCGGAATTCCGATGCAGCTAGACTTTCCTGCGGGACTGAGGGCGCAGCAGCTCGGAGCGCTGACGTTGATTGCGGAAATTAAACCAATTGGCAGCCATCCCCGGGAGGCCTTGACTCCCGAGGTCTTTAAATGCACTTGCGCTGCAGTAAATAACGCACCCGGACGGAGCCGAAACGTGGAGGGTTTTAGGCATTTAATAAAAGCATCCCACATCTTAACGTTCACATGTTCTTTCTAATCGCAAACGAAGACTACATAATGCTGATTCCAGGTAGGGCTGTGCACACTCACTGCCAAGGCAGGCCAGAAATGTTAGTGCCGCCCCCGCCCCATCTAGTGAGAGCCTCTGGGTTTGGACTGCTCCCCGGAACTCAGGAGTTGGGGGAGCTGCCGAGGCGTTCCCCTGGGGGGCGAGGAGTGGACGTAGAGGTGTGAGTGTTGGGGGGAGGGGTGGTCAGACGTTGTTCCTCCCACCTGTCCAGCCAGTTCCGCTTTTCTGTTTCACTTATCCGCCTTCTATACAAAAATACACGAAAGGTTAATTTAAAGAAAGGGTTTACCTTCATCCCAGTGGAAAGTTGAAACATTACGACCCATAGTTTTCTGTCTGGAATGGCTTTCCTTCCGCTGCCTGGTTCCTGTCCCCCCCCCCAACCCCTCCCCCCCCACCCTGTGCACGGGCCGAGCACGCCGCGGTGGAAGCTGTCATCAGCGCACCCCACGGTTTCCCCATCGCAGAACTGGACAGCATCCTCCGGGAGAGAGTGTGAGTGCGGGGTGGGCCTGTGATCAGCCCGGTGACGTGGCACGTTTCTGCAGAGTTCACGAGGAAGGCTGCCTTCTCCTTGGCCATGGCTGCTGGGCGAGGGCGGCCAGGCCTTCCTGGTCGGCGGGCGGGAGCCTCTGAAGAGCCCTGCACGTGGAGGGGGCAGAGCCGGGAGCGCCAGCCCCCCCGCACTCTAGGCACCTGGGTCCCCCAGGGGTGGGACCCCCCCCCCCCCCCCCAGGCTGCTCACCTGCACGGTGAGGACGAGGACGCCTGAGGACGTTCTGTTTTATGTTTAAACCACGTGCTCCCCCCTCCCCCACTCAGAATGAGGCGTGTGAACAGAGTTAGGGAAGATGGCAAGTTAGGGACTCGGCCGTCAGGCTGTTGTTATTAAGAGAATCACAGAAGCTGGGCTTCCAGTTTTACATTTTAAATTTATTGCTATGTTTTTGGCGGCTTGTGGTGAATGATTCTACATCCGGCCAGAAAGCCCCTCGGATCCCTGCTCTGAAGTGTCTGCTCCCGAACTGGCCTCCGGCCGTCCCTGGTGCTGCCCCCTGGTGCTGCCCGCCTGGCGCAGAGGATCGGGCTCCCCGTCGGGACGGCCACCTGGACGCCAGAGCGCACGCCCCCCTTCCAGGGCAGCCCTGCCCTCACCCTTGCGTTTAGCAATTTCAAGACCATCCCTTTCGGCTCTGTGGGATGCTTTTGGGGGTGCTACTACCCAGGACATTCTGGGGGGATCAGAATCGGTAGCTCAGCCCTGGAGATGGGGATTCTCACTGTAGTCTTGACGCTTGGGGTCTTAGACAAATCGAGGCAGGCTCTTTGGCTGAATGAACCTTGAGGCTTCCGCTTGGCCCCGGAATTACTGTCCTCATTTACGGCGCCAGACACTTGTACAAAGAAAAAAAAAATTCTTTAATTGGTTTTAGAGAGGAAGAGAGAGAGAGCGAGAGGAGCACCGATGAGAGAGGACATCGATTAGTTGCCTCCTGCATGCACCCCTACCGGGCATCGAACCTGCAAACCCTGGTATGTGCCCTGACCGGGAATCTTACCCACCACCGTCTGGTGCAGGGACGATGCCCGCCCCCTGGGCCACATCAGCCAGGGCCACAAAGTAATCTTACAAGCAAAGCATTGCCCGCTGCCTCCATTTTCCTGAAGGCCCTGCCATCCTGCTGTCACCTCTGCCGGCCACGGAACACCAGGGACAGGAGGGCCCGCCGCCTTCTCAGACCGGAGCGCCCTCTTCGCACTGCAGCCACCTCTGTGGGGTGCTGCGTCGGGGAGAGAACGGGTGCTCCGAGGACAGGGCCGAGCTCGCCTTGGGCAGCATCGCCTTCTTCTCGCCCTGGGGCACCTGGTCCACAGGTGTCGGGGGCAATCCCTTGGAACAGGAGGGGCGCGCGCGCGCGCGGGGGCGAAGGCTCTGGGTGGGGCTGAAGGAGAGAGTACGCCTGCTGTCTGAAGGTGACCAGATGGCCGGAAACCAGTTTGCTTTCCCTCCTCCTGCGGCAGGGGCCTCCTGGGGGTCACAGGCGTTGCTCAGTGCAGGTACCTGTTGAGCACTGCTGATGAGACATACAAACATACGCGCTTTTCACTTCTCTGTGTCTTAAAACGTGTCAAGAACACGTGACGAGCTAGCGCTGACTCGGATGTCCCGGGTGCTGTAGCCCTTGGCGGGAGCCGCCGCAGCCCCGGGGCCGCCTGAGCCGATGGCTCGGGAGCCGCTCCTGGTTGTTGTGGGCGCTCAGCTGCCTCCGCAGAGCCCTGACCCGGGAGAGGAAGGCTGTTCTCTGCTGGGAAAGTGTGAGGCCACTGGGGGGCGGGGGCGTGGGGGGGCTGAATTTGCAGACTCCCCGATCGGAAGTGGGTTTGCCTGTGTGCCAGACGCTGTGCTGAACGCAGAGCAGAGGTCCGCACGCTGACTAGCAAGGCCTCTGGGTGCCCTTTATACAGCACGGGAGCTGAAGAAAACCACGCGGTGAGGGGGCAGCCCAGTCACATCTGTCACCTTCCCACTCTGCTTGAATTTTAAAGTGACAGATTTATACTTTCAGGAATGTGATGATGATCAACAGATAATCTCAGACATACATGAAAGCCTTAGAAACATGCTCAGTTGTCTCTGGTGCTGTAGTTGTTTCTGGAGTAAAAGCAGGGACTTAAACCCCAACTCAGCAGGACTTCTCTAAACGTGGTGTGCGGAGTGGCTGCAGCTCCCTGTGGCGCCCCGTGCTGCTTGTTCTTTGGTTCCACTCTGTCCCACCTGCTGGTGGGTTTCCGTCCTCCCTCCCTCCCTCCCTCCCTCCCTCCCTCCCTCCCTCCCTCCCTCCTTCCTTCCTTCGCTCCCTCCCTCCCCTCCCTTCCCTTTCCTTCCTTCCTTCCTTTCTTCCTTTCTCCCTTCCTTCCTCCCTCCTTCCTCCCTCCTTCCTTCCTTCCATCCTTCCTTCCTTCCTTCCATCCTTCCATCCTTCCCTCCCTCCCTCCCTCCCTACTTC
>JAPDVU010000006.1:170709641-170862181 GCA_026230045.1 Corynorhinus townsendii | reverse complement strand
ACCGCCCGGCCTTCCCCCGCCTCTGAGTCAGCGTATTTAGATCCACAACTGGACGTCTCATTTGCTTACTTAAAAAATGGCTTGTAAATCTCCATGAGCAGTTGCAAATAGGGTAAGAGCGCGTTGTGCTTCCTGACACGACCCCGTGGCGGCCTCCTCCTCAGATCTGTGGCCAGACCTCCCCGTTGCTCATGCAGAATACATGAAGCCGTTACCGCAGACTCATTAGAGGCAGGGTACGTGACATTATAGCTGTTTCATGACCGGGGTCGCTGGGCAGGTTTCCGATCTCCATCCGTTCAGAACAGCCAGTGGACTCTCTCAGGGTGGTTCTTCGGAGCGCGGGGTACTGAGAACAGACCTCCCCGTGAGCCACGTGCACGGCCCGCATGGCCGGAAGTCTGTGCTACGGTTCTGGGTCTGCACGGGGAGCCCCTGACACTTCCCCTGGCCGCCCTCGTCTCCACGTCGGGGTATCTCTTGGAATCACACTTCATGGTCAACTTCTCAGACCCAAAGGGTTTCGAGTTAGTTACTGCGATTGTAGGGCAGGGTTGGGGAGGAAAGGAAAGAAAAATGCATGTAATTTTTTCTGAGCGAAGGGACCTCGTTCTTATGACGTAATTTTGAGCTGAGGACTGTACTGGGATAAGTAACTCCTGACTGTAGCGTCTGGATACAGTTAACCCTGGGAGGACCCTGCACGTTCCTGAGGTGTTAGGTGGGTGGGGGGGCTTTGGGGACCTGTCAGTATGGTCACACAGTGCATTACACGCACGTGTGTGAGCTGAGGGTAAGGGACCTGTCGGTATGGCCACACGGTGCAGCACACGGACGTGTGTGAGCTGAGGGTAAGGGGACCTGTCGGTATGGCCACACGGTGCAGCACACGGACGTGTGTGTGTGAGCTGAGGGTAAGGGACCTGTCGGTATGGCCACACAGTGCATTACACGCACGTGTGTGAGCTGAGGGTAAGGGACCTATCGGTATGGCCACACGTGCAGCACACGGACGTGTGTGTGAGCTGAGGGTAAGGGACCTGTCGGTATGGCCACACGGTGCAGCACACGGACGTGTGTGAGCTGAGGGTAAGGGGACCTGTCGGTATGGCCACACGGTGCAGCACACGGACGTGTGTGTGTGAGCTGAGGGTAAGGGACCTGTCGGTATGGCCACACGGTGCAGCACACGGACGTGTGTGTGAGCTGAGGGTAAGGGACCTGTCGGTATGGCCACACAGTGCATTACACGCACGTGTGTGAGCTGAGGGTAAGGGACCTGTCGGTATGGCCACACGGTGCAGCACACGGACGTGTGTGTGAGCTGAGGGTAAGGGACCTGTCGGTATGGCCACACGGTGCAGCACACGGACGTGTGTGTGTGAGCTGAGGGTAAGGGACCTGTCGGTATGGCCACACAGTGCATTACACGCACGTGTGTGAGCTGAGGGTAAGGGACCTATCGGTATGGCCACACGGTGCAGCACACGGACGTGGTGTGTGAGCTGAGGGTAAGGGACCTGTCGGTATGGCCACCCGGTGCAGCACACGGACGTGTGTGTGTGAGCTGAGGGTAAGGGACCTGTCGGTATGGCCACACGGTGCAGCACACGGACGTGTGTGTGTGAGCTGAGGGTAAGGGACCTGTCGGTATGGCCACCCCGGTGCAGCACACGGACATGGGTGAGCTGAGGGTAAGGGACCTGTCGGTATGGCCACACGGTGCAGCACACGGACGTGTGTGTGTGAGCTGAGGGTAAGGGACCTGTCGGTATGGCCACACGGTGCAGCACACGGACGTGTGTGTGTGAGCTGAGGGTAAGGGACCTGTCGGTATGGCCACACGGTGCAGCACACGGATGTGTGTGAGCTGAGGGTAAGGGACCTGTCGGTATGGCCACCCGGTGCAGCACACGGACATGGGTGAGCTGAGGGTAAGGGACCTGTCGGTATGGCCACACGGTGCAGCACACGGACGTGTGTGTGTGAGCTGAGGGTAAGGGACCTGTCGGTATGGCCACACGGTGCAGCACACGGATGTGTGTGAGCTGAGGGTAAGGGACCTGTCGGTATGGCCACCCGGTGCAGCACACGGACATGGGTGAGCTGAGGGTAAGGGACCTGTCGGTATGGCCACACGGTGCAGCACACGGACGTGTGTGTGTGAGCTGAGGGTAAGGGACCTGTCGGTATGGCCACACGGTGCAGCACATGACGTGTGTGTGAGCTGAGGGTAAGGGACCTGTCGGTATGGCCACACGGTGCAGCACACGGACGTGTGTGAGCTGAGGGTAAGGGACCTGTCGGTATGGCCACACGGTGCAGCACACGGACGTGTGTGAGCTGAGGGTAAGGGACCTGTCGGTATGGCCACACGGTGCAGCACACGGACATGGGTGAGCTGAGGGTAAGGGACCTGTCGGTATGGCCACACGGTGCAGCACACGGACGTGTGTGTGTGAGCTGAGGGTAAGGGACCTGTCGGTATGGCCACACGGTGCAGCACATGACGTGTGTGTGAGCTGAGGGTAAGGGACCTGTCGGTATGGCCACACGGTGCAGCACACGGACGTGTGTGAGCTGAGGGTAAGGGACCTGTCGGTATGGCCACACGGTGCAGCACACGGACGTGTGTGAGCTGAGGGTAAGGGACCTGTCGGTATGGCCACACAGTGCAGCACGCGGACGTGTGTGTGTGAGCTGAGGGTAAGGGACCTGTCGGTATGGCCACACAGTGCAGCACGCGGACGTGTGTGAGCTGAGGGTAAGGGACCTGTCGGTATGACCACACGGTGCAGCACACAGACGTGTGTGAGCTGAGGGTAAGGGACCTGTCGGTATGGCCACACGGTGCAGCACGCGGACGTATGTGTGTGAGCTGAGGGTAAGGGACCTGTCGGTATGGCCACACGGTGCAGCACGCGGACGTATGTGTGTGAGCTGAGGGTAAGGGACCTGTCGGTATGGCCACACGGTGCAGCACACAGACGGGTGTGAGCTGAGGGTAAGGGACCTGTCGGTATGGCCACACGGTGCAGCACACGGACGTGTGTGTGTGAGCTGAGGGTAAGGGACCTGTCGGTATGGCCACACGGTGCAGCACACGGACGTGTGTGTGTGAGCTGAGGGTAAGGGACCTGTCGGCATGGCCACACGGTGCAGCACACGGACGTGTGTGTGTGAGCTGAGGGTAAGGGACCTGTCGGTATGGCCACACGGTGCAGCACACGGACATGGGTGAGCTGAGGGTAAGGGACCTGTCGGTATGACCACACGGTGCAGCACACGGACATGGGTGAGCTGAGGGTAAGGGACCTGTCGGTATGGCCACACGGTGCAGCACACGGACGTGTGTGTGTGAGCTGAGGGTAAGGGACCTGTCGGTATGGCCACACGGTGCAGCACACGGACATGTGTGAGCTGAGGGTAAGGCAGCCTCCCTTGCCTCTCTGTGACTCCTCGAGGGCTCCTCGTAGAGAGAGTTAGCCAACTCCCGCTTCCCTTTTCTTCCTCTTGTTAACCTTGGGGGCAGGACTTTGGTGGTTGTGGTTGGACACAAATGTGTAGAGCGTACAGTAGCAGAAGCTCGTAATTATTCCTGGATTTACTGTATCTAAGAAGTGCTGTTTTTTCATGTTTTTCTGGTATCTTTACAAGCTCCGTTAGAATATTAAGGTTTAAAAATATTTTATAAAAGTATCTTTTTCCCCCCTTAGGTTTCTGAAGAAAGATACAAGATTTAACGTTGATTAATTTTAGAAAGTGAAATATTTGCACTTATTTCTAAGCTAACGCTCCGCAGTGGGAAACAGCATGGAAACATGTAATTAAAGAAAACAGTGTTTGCTGAGAATTATCTGAATCTATAACCAGTTTTCTTCCTAGAAGACGTTTTCATGTACTATACCATCTAAAAGGTACTTTTTGGGACTATTCGTAGTTTATATTTTTTTTATAGCTTTCCATGAACCTTTCACTAGACTTTTAAGAAAAACTTGGATAATTTTAGGAAGTAAACAATTGTATCTCATTTCAGTGAAGTTTGTTAAAATTTTTTAATTTAAGATTATACAGCTGAAATGAATACAGACTAATATTAAATATAAATTGTAATAAAGAAAAAAGATAAATAATAAGAAAAATAAAACTTTAAAAAAATCATTTATTTTTGAAATAAATGTAGATTCACATGCTATTTTAAGAAATAATACAAATAGCCCTGACCGGTGTGGCTCAGTGGATAGAGCATCGGCCTGCGGACTGAAGGGTCCCGGGTTTGATTTCTGTCAAAGGCATGGACCTGGGTTGCGGGCACATCCCCAGTAGGGGGTGTGCAGGAGGCGGCTGATGGCTGTTTCTCTCTCATCGATGTTCCTAACTCTCTCTCCCTCTCCCTTCCTGTCTGTGAAAAATCCATAAAGTCTATCTTTAAAAAGAAAACAAGAAATAATACGTATAGATCCTCTGCTCTTTTTACCAAGTGGACCCCAAAGGTAACATCTTGACGACAGTAGAGCAGTGTCAGATCCAGGATGCTGACAGTGGTACAGCCAAGGCACAGAACTCTCCCTCCACCAGGATCCCTCCTGTTAACCCTTTATGGCCACACCCATGTTCTCCCGCCGCCCTCAGCAGGAATCCTGGCGACTGCTAGCTTGTTCTTCACTTAGGTAATTTTACCGTCTCCAGAACGATAGGAATGGCGTCCAGCCCTCTGTCACCTTTGGGCTTGCCTTTCCCCCTCAGTGTAACTGCTGGAGAGGGACCGGACGGGTGTGTGCATGGAGAGCACTTTTGAGAAACTTGCGGCGTGGCCGTGCTGCTGTCACTGTGCCGGTTAGTTTAGCCGTCAGGGACATCTGGGTGCTGTGGCGGCCGGAGGCTGATGCTCAGAACTTGCTCAGTGGTCCCCCCGAGGGGATGGAAGGGAGCGTGCGTTTACGCTGGCATTTCCCAGTGACACTGAAGAGCAGGTGGCTTTGTCTCCTCTCACTTCGTATTTCTCTGTGTTTTCTCCTCCACTGAAAGTACTGGTTCTTTGGTAACATTACTTATTACTTACTTGTTTTATCCCACAATCTACAAAAATGTTTTCAAACTACAGGATTAATATTATTAAAAATAAAGCTACCTAATGAAGTTCAAGATTTTTTCTTAAGGGAGGAGTCCTTTCAATAAATATTATGAAGGAATATCCTGGTACAGGGTACTGAGTTTAAAAATCTTTTAAACAGTTCTTTTATCAGTGTAGATACTTTACTAATTTGATGCAAATGTTAGTTTATTTCTATTTCTTTACATTCTCCTTTTAATTTGCTCTTTCTGTATCTGTATGTGTACTTATATACATATGCATATATCTATGCATATATATGCATATATAGATATGCACACCTGCATGCATACCTTTTTAGGTTCAAAAGTAAAATTTAAATAAAAACTTATCTTTAAAGAAGTCTCACTGACATCACTAACCTCTTCACTCCTTCCCAGTATCCTCCCATTTTTATTAGTTTTTTGTAAAAATAAGCATATACAAGTTTATTGTTCTTTTTTAAAAAAAAAAAAAATATATATTATTGATTATTTACAGAGGATGTGCCTGCAACCCAGGTCCATGCCCTTGACCGGAATCGAACCTGGGACCCTTCAGTCCGCAGGCCGACGCTCTGTCCAGTGAGCCACACCGGTCAGGGCTGTTTATTGTTCTTCCTCTTTCTCATAGAACAGGTAGTGTTCTCTATGCTCTGCCCTTCACCTGGCAGTTTGTATTTCACACTGCCTCCTGGGGAGTTCGTAACAGCACACAGAGATGGCCCTCCCTCCCTTTTACAGCTGCGTAAGTCGTGGGTACTGTTGCTTGTGGGATTTTGTTAGATGTTACAAGATTCCCTGCTACAAGGACTTTATTTTGTACTTTTATGAACAGTGTTTATAATTTCCAGTTTTTTCCCAGCAGATAGGTGAGTTGTGTCTCAGTGCGGCTGTGATCTACATTTCTCTTAGGAGTATAGTTGAGCATCTTCTAAAACATTAAAGGTCTTTCTTTTCCGTCAGCTGTTGGTTTATGTCTTTGCCTATTTGCCTATCAAGATTTTTCTATTTGTCTGACTTTTTCAAGAAAAAGGAAGATTATCGCCTTGCTAGATGAATGTGAATATTATATGCCAGTTTGCCATTTGTCTTATCATTTTCTTTGGAGGTATAAGTTCTAAAAAGTCTGTCTTTTTTGTAGTTGTGGTTTCATACGGTCGAGACCGTCATGCTGGCGTCCTGCGGCGGCGGGCGGAGCAGCGAGGAAGCGCGTTCGTGTCTGCATCCCCAGCCGCTCCCTTTGCTGGGCTGGGCCTCCAGGCCGCTGCCGCTGGCCGCGCGTCACTTCAGGCTCCGCTGGTTCATCCTCTCACCTCCTCCAGGAATCGCGGAATGCCACTCCTGGCTTTGGTCTATGCCAGTGGTCGGCAAACCGTGGCTCGCGAGCCACACGCGGCTCTTTGGCCCCTTGAGTGTGGCTCTTCCACAAAAGACCACGGCCTGGGCGAGTCTGTTTTGAAGAAGTGGCGTTAGAAGAAGTTTAAGTGTAAAAAATGTGGCTCTCCAAAGAAATGTCAGTCATTGTGCTGTTGATATTTGGCTCTGTTGACGAATGAGCTTGCCGACCACTGGCCTACCCTAACCTTGTGCTTGTGAAGCAGTTGCCTAGTGATGTCAATTCTCTTTGTGAAACTGCATCCATGCCCCTCCCCGCCGTGACTGTGGGGTTAATTCCCGTGGTCTGTGCTCCTTGGGTCCCTGTGGAGGTCAGGGGTGAAGAGCCTTTTCCTGGAAAGGGCCGGAAGTAAGTTCATGACGCTCCGCAGGCCACAGAGTCTGCGACACAATTGCTCAGATTTGTTGTTGTCATGTACAAGCAGCCATCGACCGCCGTGTGGAAGTGAACGGACCTGGCTGTGTTCACGTGAGCTTTTGTCTGCAAAGACAGGCAAGGAGGGAAGCGTGGGCAGGTGTGGCCCGTGGGCAGGTGTGGCCCGTGGGCAGGTGTGGCCCATGGGCTCCAGTCCTCCGAGCCCTGGGGTGCACCATTCTGATCGAACGCCTCTCCCACCTGTTCGCTGCCCGCTCCCTGCGTCATCCCAGTGCGCTCGCGCCAGTTCCCGGGACTGAGGAGTCGGCTCACAGGCATGCACTGCCCGGGAAGCCCGTGTGTTGTTTGGATGGTGGTGGTGATGGTTAGCTCTGATGGTATTTTCGATGTCAACTACGATTACAGCCCTAAATAAATGCACAGCAAAGTGTTTGTCTTAGAAAACTGGAACAACCAGAGCGTGCTAACTTCCTGTTGCCTGCCGCCGCCGCCGCCGCCGCCGCCGCCAGCGTGCCCGCGAGGAGGAACCGTGCAGAAAGGCCGTTACACAGTGGGTGCCATGGCGCTGTCCGAGCCCTCATTGCTGTCAGAGAGGAAATGATCTGCAAAAGGACAGGGTCCTACCACATATTTGCAAGATTTCTCTTGTCCTCAACGAAGGGCGGAACTAGTCTGAACCAGACAAAATATGTGAAGTTCAGTAAAACGTTACTGTCCGTTCCATAAGGCCTGCTCATTTCTGGGGGTTACCAAGAGAAGAAAGTGTTCTCTCGCTTCTCACAATTTTGTTAATGGATTGTAGCGAGAGGAAGGGGGAGGAGAGAAACACTGACTGTTTGCTTTCCCCGCTCTCCCCAACCAGGGGACCCAGCTGCAGCCTGGGCGTGCGCCCCGACCGGGAATCCACCTGCCGTTCCTTGGGGTCCGGGCTGACACTCCAGCCACTGAGCCGCACCGGCTAGGGCAAGCTTCTCCGTTTTTAAAGACAGTACCTTCTGTGCGCCTGCGATTGATATCAAAGATACTTGTCCTCTTGCTCGACGACTGTTTAAGTGAGCATTAAAAACAGCCTGTTGTCCAGCTCACTTTTGTGGGAAACATTTATTCGGTTCCAAATTTTGTCAGAAGGATTGCAAATCCAGTATTTCTTACTACCATATTTCCGTCCGGTTTTCATGGTATTGGACAAGAGCAGTCAGGGTAGGGTAGAGGAGGTTGAGTGTAGGGTAGAGGAGGTTGAGGGTAGGGTAGAGGAGGTTGAGGGTAGGGTAGAGGAGGTTGAGTGCAGGGTAGAGGAGGTTGAGTGGAGGGTAGAGGAGGTTGAGGGTAGGGTAGAGGAGGTTGAATGGAGGGTAGAGGAGGTTGAATGGAGGGTAGAGGAGGTTGAGGGTAGGGTAGAGGAGGTTGAGGGTAGGGTAGAGGAGGTTGAGTGGAGGGTAGAGGAGGTTGAATGGAGGGTAGAGGAGGTTGAGGGTAGGGTAGAGGAGGTTGAGGGTAGGGTAGAGGAGGTTGAGTGGAGGGTAGAGGAGGTTGAATGGAGGGTAGAGGAGGTTGAGGGTAGGGTAGAGGAGGTTGAGTGCAGGGTAGAGGAGGTTGCGTGCAGGGTAGAGGAGGTTGAGTGGAGGGTAGAGGAGGTTGAGGGTAGGGTAGAGGAGGTTGCGTGCAGGGTAGAGGAGGTTGCGTGCAGGGTAGAGGAGGTTGAGGGTAGGGTGGAGGAGGTTGAGGGTAGGGTAGAGGAGGTTGCGTGCAGGGTAGAGGAGGTTGAGTGGAGGGTAGAGGAGGTTGAGGGTAGGGTAGAGGAGGTTGAGGGTAGGGTAGAGGAGGTTGAGTGGAGGGTAGAGGAGGTTGAATGGAGGGTAGAGGAGGTTGAGGGTAGGGTAGAGGAGGTTGAGTGCAGGGTAGAGGAGGTTGCGTGCAGGGTAGAGGAGGTTGAGTGGAGGGTAGAGGAGGTTGAGGGTAGGGTAGAGGAGGTTGCGTGCAGGGTAGAGGAGGTTGCGTGCAGGGTAGAGGAGGTTGAGGGTAGGGTGGAGGAGGTTGAGGGTAGGGTGGAGGAGGTTGCGTGCAGGGTAGAGGAGGTTGAGGGTAGGGTGGAGGAGGTTGAGTGGAGGGTAGAGGAGGTTGAGGGTAGGGTGGAGGAGGTTGAGTGGAGGGTAGAGGAGGTTGAGGGTAGGGTAGAGGAGGTTGCGTGCAGGGTAGAGGAGGTTGCGTGCAGGGTAGAGGAGGTTGAGGGTAGGGTGGAGGAGGTTGAGTGGAGGGTAGAGGAGGTTGAGGGTAGGGTGGAGGAGGTTGCGTGCAGGGTAGAGGAGGTTGCGTGCAGGGTAGAGGAGGTTGAGGGTAGGGTGGAGGAGGTTGAGTGGAGGGTAGAGGAGGTTGAGGGTAGGGTAGAGGAGGTTGAGTGGAGGGTAGAGGAGGTTGAGGGTAGGGTAGAGGAGGTTGAGTGCAGGGTAGAGGAGGTTGAGGGTAGGGTAGAGGAGGTTGAGTGGAGGGTAGAGGAGGTTGAGGGTAGGGTGGAGGAGGTTGAGTGGAGGGTAGAGGAGGTTGAGTGGAGGGTAGAGGAGGTTGAGGGTAGGGTGGAGGAGGTTGAGGGTAGGGTAGAGAAGGTTGAGTGCAGGGTAGAGGAGGTTGAGTGGAGGGTAGAGGAGGTTGAGTGTAGGGTAGAGGAAGTTGAGGGTAGGGTAGAGGAGGTTGAGGGTAGGGTGGAGGAGGTTGAGTGGAGGGTGGAGGAGGTTGAGTGGAGGGTAGAGGAGGTTGAGTGTAGGGTAGAGGAAGTTGAGGGTAGGGTAGAGGAGGTTGAGGGTAGGGTAGAGGAGGTTGAGGGTAGGGTAGAGGAGGTTGAGGGTAGGGTGGAGGAGGTTGAGTGGAGGGTGGAGGAGGTTGAGGGTAGGGTAGAGGAGGTTGCGTGCAGGGTAGAGGAGGTTGAGGGTAGGGTGGAGGAGGTTGAGTGAGGGTAGAGGAGGTTGAGTGCAGGGTAGAGGAGGTTGGTAACTTGAGAATTAAACTTGGGATGGCCCTGGCCGGGTGGCCAGTTGGTTAGTTGGAGGGTCATCCCACGCACCATTTTGTTTTGGGTTCAATCTCCAGTTAGGGTGCACACAGGAGGCAACTCATCACTGATCATTCTCACATTGATGTTTCTCTCTCTCCCCCTTCCTCTGTCTCTAAAAAAATCAATTAAAACATATCCTCAGATGAGTATTAAAAACATCAATGGGTCCTACCTGGTTTGGTTCAGCGGATAGAGCGTCGGCCTGCAGACTGAAGGGTCCTAGGTTCGATTCTGGTCAAGGGCATGGACCTTGGTTGCGGGCACATCCCCAGTAGGAGGTGTGCAGGAGGCGGCTGATGGATGTTTCTCTCTCATCGATGTTTCTAACTCTCTCTCCCTCTCCCTCCCCTCTGTAAAAAGCCAATAAAATATTTTAGAAAAATCAATGGGAAAACAAACACAAAAACAATGGGGGTGGCAGCGTTGAAGGGTAACCAGTGAGGATAGCAGAGGTGACTGACTGCAAACTCCTAGACGTGAGAGTCTGTTATTCGAACTTAAACCTCATGCTGTTTGGACCTTTCCACACCCATCTTCCCTCCTAGTTATTACTTCTATTTCTTTTCTTTTTCTTTTTTTAAATAAATCTTTATTCAGATTATTACAATTGTTTCTCCTTTTTCCCCCCACAGCTCCCCTCCACCCGGTTCCCACCCCACCTTCTGCCCTTACCCCCCCCACTGTCCTCACCCATAGGTGTACGATTTTTGTCCAGTCTCTTCCTGCACCCCCCATACCCCTTTCCCCCTGAGAGTTATCAGTCCACTCCCTTTCTATGCCCCTGATTCTATTATAGTCACCAGTTTATTCTGTTCCTCAGGATTTTATTAGGTTCACTTGTTGATAGATATGTATTTGTTGTTCATACTTTTTATCTTTACTTTTTTCTTCTTCTTCCTCTTCTTAAAGAATACCTTTCAGCATTTCATATAATACTGGTTTGGTGGTGATGAAGTCCTTTAGCTTTTTCTTGTCTGTGAAGCTCTTTATCTGACCTTCAATTCTGAATGATAGCTTTGCTGGGTAGAGTAATCTTTGTTGTAGGGTCTTGCTGTTCATCACTTTGAATATTTCTTGCCACTCCCGTCTGGCCTGCATAGTTTCTGTTGAGAAATCAGCTGACAATCGTATGGGTGCTCCCTTGTAGGTAACTAACTTTTTCTCTTGCTGCTTTTAATATTCTCTCTTTGTCTTTTGCCCTTGGCATTTTAATTACGATGTGTCTTGGTGTGGTCCTTTTTGGATTCCTTTTGTTTGGGGTTCTGTGCGCTTCCTGGACTTGTAAGTCTATTTCTTTCACCAGGTAGGGGAAGTTTTCAGTCATCATTTCTTCAAATAGGTTTTCAGTATCTTGCTCTCTCTCTTCTTCTGGCACCCCCATAATTCTGATGTTGGTACGCTTGAAGTTGTCCCAGAGGCTTCTTACACTACCTTCAACTTTTTGGATTTTTTTTCCTTTTTGCTTTTTTGGTTGAGTGTTTTTTGCTTCTTTGTATTTCAATTCTTTGACTTGATTCTTGCGTTCCTCTAGTCTGTTGTTGGGTCTCTGTAAATATTTTTTATTTCAGTCAGTGTATGTTTAATTTCTAGTTGGTCCTTTTTCATATCCTCGAGGGTCTTGTTATATTTATCGGCCTTTTCTAGGATATTCTTGAAAAGCCTTATAACCGTGGTCTTGAATTCTATATCCAGTCATTTGTTTTCCTCCATTTCTTTCGTTTGTGATCTGTTTCTTTGTCACCACATTTTCACTGCTTCCCTGAGTTGGTAGGGTAGCTTTGTGTGCTAGGTTTCCTGTATGGCCCAGTGGGTCGGCCTCCCCAGATAACCTGAGGTGGACACTCTTGGTGCACCCCTTTGTGGACTGTGTGTACAGCCTTGGTGTAGTTAAGTCTTGATTGTTGTTGGTATCACTGGGAGGAATTGACCTCCAGGCCAGTTGGCTGTGAGGATCAGCTGTGTCTACGCTGGGAGAAGTTCGGTGCTGGAGACAGCCTTATAGGATTAGACTTGCCAAACTGCAAAAGCCTCTGTGCTCAGCTTGGATGGGGTGGAGTCTCAGGGCGGAGCAGACAGTCTTGGCTTCCCGTCAGCCCTGCCCTTGCGCGCCTCCAGACTTCTGCCTTCCCCGGCTCCCGAGCCTCCACCCGAGCATCCAGATTCCCCCCGCAAGAGTGTGGGTCCCCAGGGGCTCGCCTGGAACTGGGGTTCAGTGCAGTCAGAACTGGGGTTCAGTGCAGTCAGAACTGGGGTTCAGTGCAGTCAGAACTGGGGCTCAGTGCAGTCAGGAGCTTCCGACTCCCTTCTGCTAGGGGAAGCCTGTGGCAACCTCACACTCATTGTGCGCACTGGCACGCGTGTGCCTCCAGACCCCTGGCTGCCGGGGCTCCCCCGGGTCTCCGAGTCTCCGAGTGCCTTTCTCTCTACCTGACAGTCCAGATTCCCCCTGTATGAGCCTGGGTCCACGGGGTTTCGCCTAGAACTGGGGTTCAGTGCAGTCGGAACTGGGATTCAGTGCAGTCAGGGGCTTCCTTCCCCCTCCCGCCAGAGAAAGTCAGCCAGGCTCTCAGCCGCCCTTCCTCTCTGCGCGCACAAAGACCCTTTGCCGTACCTCAACCCTTTGTCGTTCCTCCAGTTCTCCGTGAGCTTTTCTCTTTCCTTCTAGCTGTAGAATTTCCACTCAGCCAGCTTTCCTGTGGTTCTGGATGGTGTCCGTTCTGTCTTTTCGTTGTAGTTTTGAAATGGTTGTGCGAGGCAGCGGTTTAGGTGCTTGCCTATGCCGCCATCTTGGTTTCTCCCTCTTATTATTTCTATTTCTAGGAGTGAGAGGTAGCCTGAGGTGACGTGGCCTCTCTTCTTAACAAACAGAATCTTAACCCTGGTTAAAACCTCTCTGGGTGGTTATGAGACAGTTAATTGAAACAGCGCTTAACACATAGAGAGCAGGAGCTGAATAAAAGTTAGCTGGCACACATAAAATTCGATTGCTGTTACATAATAGAACATTGCCCCGGTTTTCCTGGTTTTACATGTATACATAAAAGTAGAGAAGTCTCTGTAAGTCTGTGAAATGGTGTTGTCCAGATTCTTATATTTCATTGGATTGTGCTTCCTCCTGCCGCCTCATTTAATAACGCAAGTGGAATTTTATTGACGAAGAGCATGCTTGTTTAATAGTTTACGTACTGGCTGTGCTGCTTTCACTCTGCAGTGGCAGAGTGGGGAAGATACGGCAGGTTACGTGGCCTGCAGAACCAGAAATGCCTGCTGCCTGGGAGTTCCGGGAAAAGCTTGCCCCCCGCCATGTGCAGGGTCTGCTGATCCAGAGTAAAAGCAGATGGGAGTCTTCAGTTACCGAGCAGCTTTCTGAAGCCAGCACCTATGTTCCCCTCTTCTCCCTCTCATGTCGGAGCAGACCGAACAGCGAGGACAAACGGTTTCTTCAGGTGTCCACTTGCGCTGCTACCAAGAGCCGGTTTTGAGGAACCGTAAATGGATAGCGCACTTCCAGTTGCGGTAAACTGTGGGAGTTAATTTAGAAGTTGGATGTTGTTCCCTTTTCCTAATAAATGAGAAACTCGGCCCCTAGCATTGTGTACGTTTCCTTTCGCTGGTTAAGACTACCGCCTCGTGCCCATGACATGCAGCGGCTGGTTTGCTGTCGCCGGAAGGCCTGTGGCAGCCCTGCGCCTCCTGGGCTCCCTCGCTCCAGGCCGGCCTCCGAGGTTTCGCCTCCATCTGCGCGGGCAGCCTGTTAGGCCCCGTGAGAAGGACGTGAAACCTGTCCTTGTCCTAGAAGGTATCGTGACTCTTGTCCGGACCGCTGAATTCAGAGCCCTAACAAACTTATGGACACAGGCCTCAGATAAATTGGACTTTAGGCCGGCTTTACATGGAAATACGTACATGACCGTAGAGAGTCTGGCTGTGACCGTGTCATTGTCCTTATTTCAGAAGTGACTCTGGATCCGGCCAGGTGCCTCGGTTGCCAGCGTCGTCCCGTACGCCGAAAGGTTGGGGGTTCGGTCCGCCTTCGGGATGGCTCTGGGAGGCGCCCGTCGACGGTCCTCCCCCCCCCCCCCGCCCTCCCCAAGCACGTGGTGCAGGCAGGATTTAAAGATCGCGAGTCTGCTTCATGAGTCCGGGGTCGCGAGCAGGCTCCTCACCGGCAGGGGATAGCAGACCAGCGGTGTTCTTCAGACAGGAAGGCAGAGGGCTCCTTTTCTTCGGGGCAGAGTGTGCCAACGGGAGACGGCGACCCAAATGTTACCCCTGAGGGAGGGAGGGAGGGAGGGAGGGAGGGGCGGGCTGTCAGCTGCTCTTTGTAAGCCTGCGCTGGACTTCGGGTGCCCGGGCAAGTCGTCTGGCCTTGAGCAAAGTGCGCGGCCTGTGCTCTCAGTGAGACAGTGAGAGGTGGCGGAGTTGCTTAAGGAAGGAAACTCCAGTCTGACGTTTCTGGGACAGGGTGGCAGGCTGCTTGGGCCTGATACGCCGCTTCCCAGATCCGGTCCAAACGCCCACGGCGATGGCACACACGCGGGCAGTTGTGTTAGAAAGCAAAGGCAGGTGCTCTGGCTAGAAGCTTCCGAAACGGGGTGGTGGAACGGATGGATGCTCGTTTTGGACCAAACAGCACATGCTCCGCTTCAGAACCGGAACGGGGCAGATGGCTTCACGGAAAGTAGGACACAGGCAAACACCGGTCTGCACGGCACGCCCAGCTGCAGGAAGCACGTGGGCAGGCCGAGCGGCAGCAGTTCGGCTGTGGCAGCCTGGAGCCGCTCAGACCGGCGACCTTGGCCTGCCCTTTCCCCTGCCCCCCTAGTTCCTTTCTGTTCACGCTCACCCCAGAACGGTGACTCCCAGCATGCACCAGCAGCAGGAGCTGGGGGGGGGGGGTGGAGGGTGCGGTGAGGCTGCCCACACTGCCGGATGCGTGTCAGTTAAAGGCGAGCTTTTTACATAGAGCCGTGGGTGCCCGTGTGTTTCGCGTGTTCCATGTGGTGCGCAGGACAGCTGGCAGGAGTACCCGGGCTCTCAGCAAGAAGGGCCATGTCCCATCCACACTCCCACGAGAAGGGACGGCTGTCACGTCACCGTCCAGCTGAACGTGGAGCCCGTCTGCCTCCAGGTTTCGGTCTGAGAGGGAGAGCCCGCGGGTCCTTGGTGGCCACCGAGGAGCCGCAGGGCACGGTCTCCTTCTGTGCAGGGAGCTCCCGCCAGAGGGAGGGCACCCAGAGGATGCACGGGGCTTTGGGGAACGTTCCGGAATGCCAGCGAAAGGAAAGAATGACTGTGGCCATGTGGTCACATGTAAGATACACATTTAGTATCTGGAAATGGTCACATGTAAGATACACAGTTAGTATACATTTACAGTATATTTAGTATGAATCTCTGGTGTCTTCAAAATAAAACCGCTAGCCTCTGTGAAATGGAAACTCGAGCGCCCTTTGTAGAGGAGCAGGAGGAGATGAAAGCAGGAATGTAAAAAAGCCGGTTGAAAGAGAAGAATGCGAGGAAACAACGATCGCAGCGATTTAAAATCTGCATGAAAGCAACCCAAAGAAGACATGCCACTCAAAATGAAAGAATGAAAGGGAGAGGAATAGGGGTGACAAACTGGAGAACGCTCCAGAATGAAGAGGGAAAAGGACAAAGACATGCAGATAGGAGAAGTCGATGCAGGGCAGATAACAGGTCTTCAACCCCAAAGCAGAAATCAGGGCAGTGGTGACGGGACTTGTCCGAGCCAGAGAGGAGTGCGAGTAAATAGCAAAAGGGCCCCTGAGAACCGGCGCAGCGTTAGGAAGAACGGTTCCTGCGTAGACGTATCCTGGCAAAATATTTGAATTTGAAGGATAAAACAAGCCCAGGAGATTAAAGCAGGTTGCCCACAAAGGAACACCAAGTAGGTTTCTCTCAGGTATCTTGTCTGTTAAATGTCAGCAGTCTGTGACCCAGTAACTATATTCAGTTCGGTTGTAAATATAAAATGCAATGACTGTTTTCAGATGTAAAACGAGAGCATTCGTGTTCTGGCCCTTACAAAGCTACGTAAGTATTCCATCCGTGGAGGAGACCCTCTTGGGTGTCGCTTGTCCCTGCCTTGGGGGAGCAGGACGCGTCTCCCCGCCTGCCCTGTTGGGGGGTTGGGAGACATTTAGGGTTCATGTCCCGAGGTCGGTGGTTGGCAGCACAGGCCCAGGCAAACCCTCCCACCTGCCCGGGAAAGTGGGCCATCCAGGAGACAACGCCGCCCAGTTTCAGTGAGAGAGCTAAAGCCCACCAGCCAGACACACAGCCAGGAACAACCCAGCTGCATTTCCTCACAAAACCTGCATCCGACGTGAAGCCGTTCAGGCTGAGAGGAGGGAAATTGGTAAACGAAGCGCACTGTGAGTCCTGTTATTACCGTAGGACAAAGCATGAACACGGGACAAAGGATCACGAAGAGGAAAGGTGTAAGAAAGTTATTAAAGACAAAAATATGCGCTGGAAAACAGTGACAGAGCCATGGATCAATGTAAGCATTATGCTTCTGGAGGAAAAGCCGCCAGTAATAGCGAGCAAGGCTCTCGGTAGCCTGAGAGGAGACAAAACGGGAAAAACGAGGAATGGAGAGGGAAATTAGGGAAATCTGTGTTTATTTTATATGCCTTTCCTTGCATATTCCTATGCATATATGCATACTCTTCCGTTTGAAACCCAATTAAGTGCATGCTTTCCTTGGAAAATACAAATTGCCCCAGCTGACTTCCGTGGAGAGAGAAGTGGGAGAGCACCCCCCTGGTACACACATGGCCATCTGGGGAGGGGTCCCCCGGCAGTGAAGCCTTCAGGTGACGGGGGCGGGGGGCGGGGGGCGCCGTGCCTGCCACCGCACCAGGATCACGAAGCCAGAAGCGCAGAGCTGAGCTGCTCTTGAGTGCCTGATGCACGTAAACAAATGTTTACTGTGGTTTGAAGCCAACCTGAGCCCAGCTGTTACATAGAAACAGGTGGTGGACCAGAGCGCTTCTTCAGTCAACGGCACTGGACATCCAGCCCGTGTTCGGGGGGGAAAGATCCGTTGGATTCTTTCTGTATTCCTGTTATCAAGGAAATTCCAGATGAATTAAAAGTGTAAATGTAGAAATAAAACCATTCGTGTATGTAGAATAGAATAAAGCTGAGTGGTTTTAGACCTGTGGAGTGGGAAGGACTTCCTAATTATGAATGCAGGCCTTTTTTAAAACGTCTATTTGATTTTCACCTTTTCTATGAGCGTAAGTGGCTGTAATAATCAGAAAACAGCGTCCTTAAAAGAAACGGATGTTTATCTTGCAGCGTGGCTTATAATGATGTGTAAGAAAATGCAGAGTCTGTTACTAGGTCCCTGGGGCACCAAGGGCATATCATAAAGGTGTTAATATGTACTTCATGGCGATGGCATGGAGGGGTGGTGCCCAACTGACCCATGCAATAGGAGCAATCACTTCATGCTTAAGGGTTCTTGCTCGTGTTTCCTGATATAATTGTCTTAAAGCTGTTAAATGGTTCATGGTGATCAAAGACATTAAATCTTTTTTCCTGCAAATAATGTTTTAAGAGAGAAAGACGGCGAGTTTTGAATACCTGCGTGGTGAGGTGTCTGTGGAATGGCAGTTAGGGATTCAGGCCTGGACGCTGTGTTTAGGAGTTCGCAATTAACATGGCTAATTGGCTATTGTATCAGTTGGGATTATATTCAGCTGCAACTAACATGAACCCGGACAGGTAATTAAGTGCTTATACAAGTAATTTAAAGAGAGCAAGGTTGAAATTTAATTTTAACTTTTTTCCTTTTTTAAAAAATTGATTTCAGAGAGAGAGGAAGGGAGAGGGAGAGAGAAACATCAGTGATGAGGGAGACTCATCAGTCAGCTGCCTCCTGCACGCCCCCTAGTGGTGATCGGGCCCACAACCCTGGGCATGTGCCTTGACGGGGAACCCTTAATCACCGCCTGGTTCCTAGGTGGGTGCTCAACCACTGAGCCACAGTGGCCGGGCATCATTTTAACTCCTCACGTTAAGAGCATGGCTGGCAGTTTGGTGACGTGCCACGAAGGAGCCAGGCTTCCTTCCTGATCCGTTTGGCGTCGGGGTAAGCAGGTGGCCGCTGCACCCCCAGCGGCTCCACCTGAGATCCAGGCGGCCGGAGGGGCGGGACTCCAGTGGGTCTGTCTCTGTCGGAACAAACCAGGAGCGTTTACAGAAACCTCCCTCGTTAGGCGTTCGTGCCCACGTCACGGGCCAGCGCCGTGCCCCCGAGCCATCTCTAATGACAGGGAAAGCTGGGAAACCCGGCCTCTGTCCTTGGGTGTCAAGCCGGAGCACGTTGCTCCCGGAAACACAGGCCGAGTCCGTCGCTGAAGGAGAGGACGGGCCCCGGGGCGGCAGCGGCTGCGTTACTTGCTTGTGGACGTAGCCGAAGTGAGGAGCGGGCTGGCTCCTCAGCGGGCGCACAGTGAGCCGAGCGCGTCCAGAAGGAACCCGAGGAGCTTGGTGTCGAAGGGACGCAGGGACGTGTTCTCAGCGCACCCTAGGGAGAGTGGCCCCGAGCCGGCGGTGGAGAGTGTGGGGCGGCACGGCCCCGGCCCAGCGAGCAGGGCAGAGCTCCTGGGGCCTGGGTGCTGGGGAGGCTTAGCCTGAGGCTCCGCACAAGAGGCCGCGGCAAGGATTCCTGCTTTCTTACCGTTCGCAACAGCCCGGTGGAGCCGGGAGCATCGCGCTGAGTGAATAAGCCAGCAGAGAGAGAGCAACCCCACACGAGCTCACGCATTCGGGGGTTTAATGAACAACAGGAGCGGATGAACAAAAACAGGTCCAGAGACAGAGAAGCAGCGATCAGACTGTCCAACCTCGGAGGGAAGGCAGGGGAGGGCGGGGGTGAGCGGGAGAGATCAGCCAAAGGACTTGTATGCATGCATGTACGCCTAACCAGTGGGCACGGACACCAGGGGGTGAGGGCATGAGTAGAGGGGGGTCGGGGGGTTAGTGGGGGATGAAGACACATATGCAATACCACAATCAATATAGAAATTAAAGATTAACAATAAAATGAAATAAAAATAAAAAAATTACCCAAAACAAAAAACAAACAAACAAAAGAAGCCGCTGGTGACCTTAAAGGAAGCGCTGTCAGCGGTGGCCGCGGGCTGTGGCGTGAAGAGGCGAGAGCAGACGGTGAGAGTGAATGACGGCCAGGCCCGGCCCCCTGTGAGCGAAACAGGGCCGGGCAGGGGTGATGGAGGGCGGTGGGGGCCCAGGGGAGCGGTACAGAGCACGGCTGCGCGATGAAGATGCTGAGAAAGAAGGCTCGAGGAGAGCTGTATTTCCCAAGGGCGGGGGAGGCGTTGAGATCCAGCCCGGGGAAGGAGACGCTTCCGTCCTCTGTGTTACGAAGAGGTGGCAGACCAGACCGGGGCGCTGCGGAGCACCCACAAGGCCACCGAGGAGTGTTTCAGAGGACGGGCGAGCGAAACGTGCCGCTGGAGCGAGGCTGCACGGGGAGCCCGGTCGTGGCCAGGGGCTGGGTTAATGAAGCTCGGCTGTACCAGTCCGAGCGCCCTTACCTTCCAGAGGAACGGACAGCGTCCCGTGGACAGTTCTGAGTGACACCTGCCGACGCTTTACAAGAAGCGGTTCCAGCGTGTGGTCCCTTGTCTCTCACACAGTGGTTTATAGTAACCAGCATTGACCGGGGACCCCTCCGTCCCAGACAAGAGTCACGCATCGGACCCGCGCTGCTTACGCGGTCTTCACAAGAACCGGAGAGGCGGGGTCGTCGTCGGCCGTTTCAAAGGCCACGCGACCTCGGCTCAGGTCCCTGACATACGCGTCCTGGCTCCGCGGCCGGTCAGTGGGAAGCCGGGTTTGCCTGCATCTCTGGACCCCAGAGCGGTGTCGGTGACCGCTCCCGTGGGCTCGGAGCCGCACAGCACGGCCTGTCCGTAGGTATGAAACATCTCAGAAGATGGTCCGTTTTACCGTTTAACCTAATACACGCACCAAAGTGATCGCCAAGTCACTGGGCCACGTGGGCCAGGCTTTGCCCTAAGCGTTTTAACTGCCGTAAGCGGTGGTAACATTTTGAAATATTTACAGTCTTAGGTATCCTGATGTTTAAGTCATCACATAATGCTGCTTTTTGAATAATACTAGTATACTTAGTTTACCTATTTTCAATGAGTACATTTTGGCAGTGATGCTGTCTTTTCCTCACTGTATTGACAAATCATATTTTGTGGGGGGAACTGCTGGGAATATTGGAAAAAATATAGAAGAAAACAAACAATGAAAATCTAGTTTCTCACAACATGAATACAACATAAAAACAAACTAAATTGGAATAGTTATAATACCTTATTTGGTATGCATTTTTATTATCTGCCTATTGTCTATAATATACTTGTTATATATGTATATATAATCATGATAAGCCAAAACATATGATAAATATCAGTTTCTTTTAACAACCCTTTTTCTGATACACAAGCCATCAAAGAAAAGCTAGAAATCAAATATATGTATATACACTACATTATATAACCCAAAATATACATATATTTGATCAACTCCATATACTACATTGTATTTTTCACAGCATCGGAGTCAATGAGTGGTCGTCACTCAAGAAATGTGGGTAGGTGTTCATTCAGTGGCTTCTGTCTCGTATGAGTTGACTCATGACTCTCCTCCACCACAAAGCTGCTGCGGAGCAAAGGGAAGGCACTCCTTCCGATCGTCGCACTTGGTCTCCAGCCTGTGAGCACCCACGGGTGCAGGTCAGTGATATTAGTTAAAAGTAAGTCACGCTCTCCCTTTACTGGTAAAGGATTAGCTATTACATGATGTTCTTAAAAGTCAGTTACAGACTTCTCATACTTCCTTTACAATTATGAGCTGAGGACTTGGATTTCCCCCCGATTGAAAAGCCTTCGTTAAGAGAATCAAAGCGAGGCCGGAGGAAGTGTTTGCTTGGGGAGGTGGTGTGGCCTCTCCTGGTGGCCTCCGTGCCATCGCTGCGCGTGCGCGCGGTTGGGAGCACTCGAAGAGCGTCTCCAGTTTTACGCTCTGTGTGGAGGACCTGATCTTAAGCGGCGCAGTCTTGGCTTTTTTGTGTGTGTAACTTCTGGTTCAGGTACAAGAATTCTCTTAAACAGGCAGAGACGATGAATTGTATGGCTGAGAAAAAGAATTTCCCCCGAGTTAATTGCACAAATTACCATAGCCCTGAAAGGTTAATGATGGTCAAACATCCTTGATGCATGGAGACTATTAAGTGCTGGTACCACATGAGTAATTGAAGTAAGCGGACTAGTCCTTCGTGGGCACGTGGTCTTGTCCCAAGGACAGCAGTGCACGGTGCCCTTTTTTCTGCTTAAGGAAACATTTTAAAAACTCTTCAGCTAGAGAGCTCAAGTCAATCTCATGAGTGGTGACAGATTCTTACACTCAAAAAGGTAAGATGCTAAAATAGTTTTTATTTCAAAAGGTAACTTATTACCCACACTGTACTTTATATAACTACTGAGTTATTACTTGAAGTTTATAAATAAAATTTTTATATTTTATGCAGACTTAGCTTAAGCCTTAAAGAATTAAATAAAATGCATGCACACTTATCACTGGATATCTGAAATAAAGCTTCTTTTATAGCTAGCTATTCATGGAAGAAAACGTGGATATTTTATTGTTAATATTTTCATTTTATTTTAAGATGCCAAAGTTTAATTTATTATGTATTTCTTAAACTTTGTCTTTTAATTTTTCCCTTTAATGTTGTGCTTTTTAGGGTTTTATAGCCAGTAGCAGGTTCCAAAGTAGTTAACTGGAATATACTTTTATTTTCAATAGTAATATACCCTGAAGAACAGACTGAAAAATACGAATTCTTTTTTTTAATATATATTTTTTATTGATTTCAGAGAGGAAGGAAGAGGGAGAGAGAGGTAGAAACATTGATGATGAGAGAGAATCATTGATCAGTTGCCTCCTGCACACCCTCTACTGGGGATGGAGCCCACAACCAGGGCATGTGCCCTGACCGGAAATCGAACCGTGACCTCCTGGCTCTCAGGTTGACGCTCAAACACGGAGCCACGCCGAGCAGGCAGGAATACTAATTCTTTTAAGAGACGCCTCCCTAAGAGGATGCCGTCGCTCCGTAAGTGGTAAAGACTGCGTGCTGTGCCCTCTCCTTAGAACAGGCACCTTGACATATGGAAGGGTCGGGGGAAATCTGGAGCAAATCAGTCAGTCAGCTTACACATGGTCTAATCCCATGCTTCCTAAACTTGTTTGGGGACAGAGACTGTCACACTTCCACCCACGGACACCCTGAGCACTCCCTGGGACCTTCCGGTCCACGCCGCCTGTTTGTGATGTGCTGTTGCAAGCTTTAGCTCTCCTTCCCAAATCTTACTCTTCAGCACTCAGATGTAGCAGGTATGTTCTCTGCTACACCGTTACCCCTACATGCACAGGTCTATAAACACACCTGTGTAAACAGATATGCCCACTTCTACACGAGTATGTAGATACACACACACACGCATGCACACGTATTTAAGTTATTCACTACGCTACCTGCGGAGTGTGGCAGAGAGTAGATCAGAAAATATTTGTTGACTAAACAGATGAGGAACGTTACCACTCTATGGCATGCTCCCACCTGCCTTCTTCAAGATGCAGAAAAATCGCATCACCAGGCTTAACAAGATGTGACACTCTCAGATATGAAGATGGATGGGATCTTTCTAGGACACTTGAAACACTGAAGACAAACTAAATTATTTTCCATATCATTTCCGTATCGTGTCAAAAAAGAAAAAAAAAAAAAGGCACTGGATTTTAGGTCAGGACGCCCAGACTCAGGTCTCAGTTCTACCATTTTCCACTCCTGTTACCTTCGGCAAGATAGGCGTTTTCCTCCGCCTCCGTTTTTCTCCTCTGTGAATGAAGATAATACTTTATAGGATCACATAATACACGGAATGTATCAAAACTTACTTTAATGAATTGGAAAGAATGCTATGAATGTTTGACTCTCCGGAGATGGGTGAGGTGTCTATTAAAAAACATGATTCACTTAAATTTTTCCATTCCATATGTATGTTGGATGAGAAAACTTCTATTTTTAAATTTTTAACGCAGATGCTCATTTTTTAAAACTACAAACGTAGAAATATGTATTTCCCGTTATTGAAGAATAATGAGCGGACTTGCCCCCTCCCCCTTCATGTGTAAAAAGTTCCATCCTTTTCCCCAAAACTCCCGAAAATTCCTGAGGCGGATCTTCATGCGTCAGCCTTTGCCTGGAATGCTCTCCTTCCCGACACCCAGCACCTGTCTCCGTGCGTATCGCGCTGTCCCTGCCTCTTCCCTCCCAAGTCTCTCGCCAGCAGACGTTTTGTGGCGGGTGTTGTTTGTGGGTAGGATGAGACCGCCCTGCGGGCATTAGCGAGCTGGTGTGATACTTGGTGCTTTTAAATGTTAGCAGCATTTCCTGGGAGCAGATTTGTGTTTGCCCCTGCAGTTTGCCATCCCCATGCTCTTAGCCCCGGAGCACGAATGCAGGGCATCCCCGGTGAAAACGTTACAGTTCCCGTTGGTCAGAGACGCTGATCAAAGAAACAGTGGGAACTAGTTCTCTCTGCAGACCCGGTGGGCAACAACAGGAAGAAATGGACCTCGTTTTACAGCGACATCGGCCACTTTAAAATATTTCACAGCAGGAACAAGACTCCTGTCCTGCATTAGCATCAGTACACGTTACAGCACGGTGTGATGGCAGGTTGATGGTGTTTGAAGACGCGGAACGTCTGGTTTTGCGTCGCATCGGTCAGAAATGAGCTTTGTGGTTTGGTCATGCTGAGGGTTAAGCCAGTGTGAGAGCGCGCACTCTCTTACTGTTGTAGACACCTTCTGTGGTGGGAGAGGGCCTCCCTTAAGTCCAGGTTCATCTGGAGTCGGTGCAGATGCCCCTCGTTGGCAGTAGGGTCTGTGCAGATGTGACTAGGCTGAGATGAGGTCATGCAGGGGAGGTGGGCCCTAGTCCAGGGTCTGGTGTCCTCGTGCGAGGAGGGGATTTGGACGCCAGGGACACGGGGCGAGTGCCTGGGAAAGACGACAGCAGAGAGCGGAGTTATGCTCCCGCCAGCCTGGGATTGATTGCCCGCAACCGCCAGCAGGTGCCAGAGGCACGGAACCCACGCTCTGCGCCGGCTCCTAGGAGGAGCCAGCCCTGCAGCCATTGGACCTCGCCCTTCTGCCCGGAGCCGTCAGAGAGGACATTGGACCTCGCCCTTCTGCCCGGAGCCGTCAGAGAGGACATTGGACCTCGCCCTTCTGCCCGGAGCCGTCAGAGAGGACATTGGATCTCGCCCTTCTGCCCGGAGCCGTCAGAGAGGACATTGGACCTCGCACTTCTGCCCGGAGCCGTCAGAGAGACACTGGTTGTTTATGAAACCCGGCTGCGGGCTTCATCACGGGAGCCTACGAGACGAACGCATCTTCCAACAACCGAAAACGAGATGATGGTCCCTGACGAACCAATTTCCAAAAGCCCAGTGGAAAATGGCCCTCGCCAGAGGCGGCCGTGGGAGCCGGGCTGCTTTTCCGGCTCGGCGTTCAGAAGGGGGAAGTCAGGTACCGAAGCTCCCTGTTCATTCTTAAGCCTCCTGATCCGGTCACGCTTTAGGGTGCAGTCAAGGGGCCCGGAACACAACCAGGCTTCCTACCAACCGGGAGGGGCCCGGAGCGGGAGGGAGGCTGCCCGGGGTGCGGCCGCGCCGTCTGCCACGCGTTTCTTGGAACTTCGCCCGGGGCTGTAGATGACAGGGTCTCCGAGGTCAGCTCTGACACGCTCCTGCCCCGTCGTTCTGGCCGCCGTCCTGCCAAGCCCAGCACCTCCGTGGCCTGGTGCGGGGCGCGGACTTGTACTGGGGATGTAGCCATTACCCGTAGCGAGGTGGGTACCAGGACGCCTTGGGCTGTGCGCAGCGTTGTCCCCGGAGTTTGCGTTCAAGTGCATTCAGAAGGGATGTTTCTCCTTTTCGCTTTTTCTGTTATGGAATGAAACATTTCTGCTCACAGAAGTAATTGTGTCCAAAATGTACTTACAAACCTGTCTAAAAGGAGATACGTGTGTATCCTATTTTTAAAAAAATTTATTTTGCTGACTTTTTACAGAGAGGAAGGGAGAGGGATTGAGAGCTGGAAACATCGATCAGCTGCCTCCTGCACACCCCCTACGGGGGATGTGCCCGCAACCAAGGTACATGCCCTTGACCGGAATTGAACCTGGGACCCTTCAGTCCGCAGGCCGACGCTCTATCCACTGAGCCACACCGGTCAGGGCACGTGTGTATCCTATTATCAAACAATAGAAATATTTTAAAAAGACTACGTATCCTATGCACAATAGCAATATACCTATACTACCGAAGGCTACATTTAAAAAAACGTGCAAAGCCTTTACCGAGACATAAAAGACATAAATAAATGCATTCATGTACCATATGCACAATGAACGTATCAGTATTATAAAGAGGGCGCTGGTGCCCACATTAATGCATGAATTCAGTTCCAATCAGTAACAGCACATCTACAACCTTTGCATTACAGACTTTTCCAGACACCCAGAAAGTGAAAGTGTCATGCCGTGAGCCCTGTTCCGTCACCCAGGTCACCCAGCTCGGCCAGTTCCCAGCATTTGGCAACCTTGGTGTAGTTCCAGGGACTGGATGGGCCAGGGAGTTGTTTCATTTTCCGGGAGAATTTCTAAGCAGGACCACAGAGCATCATGCTGTTTTACCTCTAATTCTCTGACTGATGACCACTGACTTCAAAAAACGTAGCTACTATTCTGTTACACCTTAAAAACGAGTAATAATTCCATAATATTACCGGATTTTCTGTCCGTATTCAGGTTTCTCAGGTTGTCTCCAAGATGGCTTTTTACAGTAGGTTTACTTGAATCGGGATGTAAGCAAGACCAGGTCCTTACACTGTGTTTGATTGTGTCACTTAAGCCTCTTTTATTGTGTAACTAGTGCCCCAGGGCACAGATTCATGCGCATTGGAAGGAAATTAATTAGAAGGTGGCTGGCGGGGTGGGACTGGATGAGACAGGCTGGACACGCCCTGGAGCCAACCTCCCCGGCATCTGTGGAATGAGCGGGGGTCCCTCTGGCAGATGGGGTCCCTCGGCCTGGCCTGCGGGGATCGGGCTGAAACCGGCTCTCTGACATTCCCCGAGGGGTCCCGGAGTGCGAGAGGGCACTCTGCAGAGTTGCTGTGGTACCGGGTGTGGAATGCAAACGCAAGTGAGCAGTAAACCAGATTCGGGCCAACCGTGCCCCAGCAGCAACATAACCCACGGCCGTAGGTGGAATTGTGGGGCCCCATGAGGAATCGGTCGCCCTCCTCTCTGGTTTCAGGGTGCGTCACCCGAGAACCACCGCTGCCAAGTCACTGCAGCTCGGCAGCTCCTGCGTTGAGCACCTGCCCCCTGGTGGTCAGTGCACGTCATAGCGACCGGTTGGAGGGTGGGACACTAACATATTGGCCTTTTATATCTACAGATGGCATCCCCTCCCCACTCTTCCCCTCCCCTTCCCTCCCCTTTTCACCGTTTCCCTCCCCTCATTTTATTTCCTGCAGGTTATTTGTTGAGAGCGAGCGCGAGTGAGCGGGCACACGCATGTGCGGGTGGGATGAGCCTGGCCCCTCTCTCTTATCAACCTCCCACCTGAGGTTGTAGTGTTCGCTGATGATGATTGCCTAGAACTGTGATTTCCTCAGGGTTGGAAAGACAGTACGTCTCTAATTGCATCATTTCCTACGCTTTTATTAGCTGGAACTCCATAGAGCTCAACTCTCATCAGCTACCCAGTTACTCTGAAATAGTTTATACTAGAAGGCCAGGATAAATGCTTGGTTTGTGTTTTGTTTTTTCCCCCCTTGATCAGTTTTCAGAGTAATGAGCTGGTACCTGCTTGCTTAGCTACTGCTGCATAACAGATGCCCCAAACTCCAGGGGCATAAGACGACAACCCTTTCATTCTGCGTCACGGTTCGATCGGCCAGGAGTTCGGGAGGCACTGGCTGGTGACTCTGTTCTCCGTGGGAGAAGGCGTTTAGCTCGCGGACGGGATGGTCTGCAGGGTCCACGATGGGTTCACGCACGTGTCTGACACGCTGGAGGGAGTGGTGAGGGGGTTGGGCTCACCTGGGACTGTTGGTCAGAGAGCCTGTGCCCTCAGGCACGGAGGGCCCAGCGCAGTCGGACTTTTATTTCCGGCTGCTCAGAGTCCTGGAGAGAGTAGTGTGAGAGCCCAGGTGTAAGCTGAAAAGCGTCGTAAGTCCCAGCCCTGAAACGCAGGCTCTGCTTCCGCTGCATTCCGTGTTCAAGCTAGCCACCCAGGCCGGTTTGGACGTGGGAGAGGAGCAGGAAGGAACTGCAGACATTTGTAATCTACCCTAATGCCCTAGCGAATGCCCTGGGGACCGATGATTAAAAAAAATATCGTTATTGCTTCATGAATTTTTAGGTATTTGAGGTGTTTAATTCACCTCCGTAGTTTTTAGTGATACTCAGATGGTCACATTTTTGGCCAATTGGGACCCCTTTCAGTTGGATCTTGTGACCTTCTGACATGACTCCATTGATTTTAAAAAATGTTCTTTTAGGCAGGATGGGGCAGCAGCAGGTTTACAGTTGTTTGCATGGAAAATAATACCGTATATAGTAACTAGAGGCCCAGTGCATGACATTCGTGCACCTGTGGGGGAGGGGGATCCCTCAGCCCGGCCTGCACCCTCTCGCAGTCCGGGAGCCCTTGGGGGAGCAGGCCTAAGCCGTCAGTCCGACATCCTTAGCGCTGCTGCGGAGGCTGGAGAGGGTCCCGCCGCTGCTTTGCTCAGGGCTTCTGGCTGAGCGGCGCTCCCCCGATGGGAGCGCACTGACCACCAGGGGGCAGCTCCTGCATTGAGTGCCCGGCCCCCGGTGGTCACTGCACGTCATAGCGACCGGCAGTTCCGCTGTTGGGTCGATTTGCATATTAGTCTCCTATTGTATAGAATAATATAAAAATAAACTGTGTTTCAAGTACTCATCATTGTAAGCCTACTTTTGCCCCACCCTGTACATATATAACAAAAATTGCCGTCTTAACCATTTTTAAGTATACAGTCCAGTGGCATTGATTATGCTCAGTGTCATGCCACTGTCACCACTATGCACAGTATTTCCAAAACGATTTCATTAATCCGATGGGAATTCTGTAGCCATTAAGCAACTACTCCTCCATTCCCTGATTCCACAACCCTTGCTAGCTTCCAATCTGCTTTCTGTCTCTGTGAATGTGCTTATTATAGAAATCAGTGGAGTCATACAGTATGTGTCCATTTGTGATGATCTTATTTTAGATGATGACTTCCAAGGTCTTTCTACGTGGGAGCGGGAACGGGCAGGCCCGTTGCTGCAGGAAGTCCTTCTGCCTGTCTTTATCTCCTCTCCTTCGGGGACTCCCATTATGCTTACCTTTGTACGCTTGGTGAAATTTCAGAGGTTTGTACGTTTTTGTTCACTCTTTCTTCCTTTTGTTTTTCGAACTGGATAATCTCAGTTGAGATTATCTTCAAATTAGTTGGTTCTTGCTTCTGCCAGTTCAAGTCTGTTATTGAGCAGCTGTAGTGAATATTTTTTTCTTCAGTTATTATATTTTTCAACTCCAGAGATTCTGTTTGGTTCCTTTTTTATAATGTCCATGTCTTTATTGAAATTCATTATCTTGTGAACCATTGTTCTCATACTGTTGGGTAGGATGTGATTTCCTTTTGTTCTTTGAACATATTTATGACAGGTTATTTAAGTCTTTGTCTAATAAGTCTAAAGCCTGGGCTTTTTCTGGGATAGTTTCTATTGACAGCTCTTTTTCCTGTATATGGGCCACACTTCCCTGCTTCTTTGTGTGTCTTGTAAGTTTTTGGTCAAAAACTGGACTTTTTTTTTAAAAGTATATGTTTATTGATTTCACAGAGCAAGGGAGAGGGAGAGAGAGAGAGAAACATCAATGACGAGAGAGAATCATTAATTGGGTGCCTCCTGCATGCCCTCAACTAGGGATGGAGCTCACAGCCCTGGGCATGTGCCCTTGACAACAACTGAACCCAGGATCCTTCGGTCCAAAGGCTGACGCTCTATCCACTGAGCCAAACCGGCCAGGGCAAAACCGGGGCATTTACAATGAGGTAACGCATCAGCTGTGGAGCCCAGAGTCCCTCATCTCCTTAGGCTAGCCTCTTCTCGTGTGGCTGCTCTTGGCTTACGCAGCGACTCTTCCGGGCCAATCCTGTGAAGTCTGTTTTCTCTGTTGCGTGGGGCCACTGGGGTCTCCGCTGGGTTGGATTAGTGGTAAGCTAACGATGGGATAAAAATGTTCTTAAACTCTTGTTATCAACAAGTCTTCCAGGCTTTTGCGATCAGTTGTGTGTGCATATTGGGGCACCCTTTCCACGTGATGGACTTTATGAGTCTGCCTTCACCTCGTGAGAAATCCTCACCTGTCCGGGTTCAAACAAGGGACTCGGAGACGTGAAGCATGGTGAAAACGAGACCTTAAATTCGTTGTCGAGAGCGGGTGTCTGTGGGCAGGCAGGCGTGCCCAGAGGAGTGGTCACGGGCAATTTAATCCCATGGCGCACGAGTCCCTCCTCGGGTTCCTCATTGGGGGAGTACTGTGGAGTTTACATTCCCTCCCGGATGTCGCCTCGGTCTTGGGTTATTTTAAAAAATAGTCCGAAGCCTTTTCTAGTTGTCTCCGCCTCCCTGTGTCCAGGATCTTCCTGGAAAATGCACTACTAGTCACGTGCACAGTTCTCATTACCCACCCGCCCCCCCCATATCCTGTGTAGGGCCTCCAGGCCATCCCGAGTGTGAGAGCGGGGCGCTCAGGTCTTTGCTGGGAACGTACGTTGGTGTGTGCAGGGTTCTGGGTTCCCCCAGATTTCTCCGATTTAAGAAGCACACACACCTTTTGCAGACATCTGACTCCACAGACCTTCCTTTTAAATTTCGGCTAGACTCTTGTTTGCCCGGCTGGCGTGGCAGACGTGAGAGCTGCCATAGTGGTCCGTGGCAGCGAACTGGTTCTGACAGGCACCCCGAGGAGAGGGCTTTCCCTGCTGCGAGCTCTGGGCGACATCAGTAATGATGATACTTTGCGAATGGACTTTCCCCGGAGCTGAGCCCGGTCAGGCATCACGGCGCCCGAGAGGTGCTTGGCTCGGAGGTCAGGCCCTTGGCTTCCGGGCCACAGGTCTCCACACTTCCTGGCCGTGGGAGCTGCTGGACTTTAAGGCTGCTGAAGAGCCCGGCAGTGTACGCAGCAGATGACATTACAATGCCGTCAGCCCAGCTGTTTTTTAAAAAAAATACTTTATTGATTTTTTACAGAGAGGAAGGGACAGAGAGTCAGAAACATCGATGAGAGAGAAACATCGACCAGCTGCCTCCTACATGCCCCCTACTGGGGGTATGCCTACACCCAAGGTACATGCCCTTGACCGGAATCGAACCCGGGACCCTTCAGTCCGCAGGCTGATGCTCTATCCACTGAGCAACACCGGTCAGGGCATCAGCCCAGCTGTTTTAACCAAGGTTCCACAGTTTGCCTAGGAAATTGCTTCTTAGTTAGATTAGTGTAAGCCTTTGGTTAATATCCAGGATTTTGAAAAATTGATTTTTACAATTGTGCCAGTGTTTTCATTGTTTTATGGATGAGAGTGTTTACACAGGTCCTCATTCCACTGCTCTGGAAGTCCTCCACCCCGCCTGTCCCCGCCACGGGGATCAATTTTAATAGCCAGTGAAAACAGTAAGTCCCCAAATGTTACACACAGCATTTTACCGATTTTATAAACTTAGGGACAACGAAAAGAGCATACATATACATATATACATAAAATGTGTTATATATTTGCACTTCATGAAAATAAATGAATATAAATGGGCATAAAACTCTAAAAAGAAGAGTATAGGATTCCAGATAGTGTCGATTCAGGTGGGATGGGGAGGGGGGCACACAGGAGCTTCTGCATTATAACGAGGATGGTTTTATTATGGAGCGGTGGCCTCACGGGCTTTTGTTACATTACTGAAACGTACACGAGTCAAAACATTTTATGATTATGATTGTTTTCACATTAACATATGAGATGGGATGGGATGCCATAGAGTTCTATAAAGGAGCTTTAACCTCAGCTTTTAAAGTTATTTTTTATGGGCAGAGGAATTACTTAGGGAGCATAACTCTACCCCACGTGCTATGGGGCTCCGCTGGCCTGACTCCAGGCTCAGGAGAAGCCAGGGGTAATGGGAAACGGGCTGCTGCTTGTGCCGCGTGGAGCCTGGCCGTGGGCCGGCCCTGCCCCTGCCACCACCAGCGTCCCCTGGCCCTGGAACGGCCTCTGGGGGTTTAGTTCGTAAGAGCTGACAGCCCCGTACATACATGCACAGGCGATGCTGCCCTTATCAGAATCCATCCTCAAAGCGCGGCCTTCACCACTTGCACAAGTGTCCAAGTGGTTAACCTATGTGATGAGAGCCCAGCGACCCGACAGTGGAACCACCGGAACGACCGGTCGACCAGTTGCTGTGACACACACTGACCCCCAGGGGGCAGACGCTCCACGCAGGAGCGGCCCCCGGAGGTCAGTGCACGTCCACCGTGGGAGCGCCGCTCGGCGGACCCGGAGGAGCGGCTGCCCCGCGGTGGGCCGATCCCCGCAGGCCATGCCCCCACCGGTGCGTGAATCCGTGCACGGGGCCTCTAGTTTTAGAATAAGAAGTGAAGGTCTGGGGGGAAAGACCCACACCACAGTCAAGATGCGTTGGCATCGCATCATGGTGGCAGGATCGGAACGGAAAGGTAACTGAGAAAATGGAAACGTAAATAGTTCTTTGTTTTCAAGCATGAAATAGCAACCAACGTGTTTAAGTTTCAGCATTGCTGAGTCTGTCGGTTACCATAAACTTGGTTCCAAACCGAACGGCGGGTCCTGTTATAACTGCGTGGGAGCGCGGGGAGATTATTTCACTCCTCCGACAACGTGACGGCTTCCGACTGCTAGAGACTGAATTCTGGATTTGCATCTTACTTATCCTCCGGGCAGCTGCATCACTGCTCCGAGCCTTGGTTTACATGCGATTCCCCGAACCCTGGGAGCAGTACCGTCTATTGGTAATGATGTTGTATCTGCTAATATTGGAATATAAAAATTACCCCTTGGTTTCTCAGGTATTTAAAATGTGGACTAACGTGTAGAGGTTCGCCCAAATGAGAGCAAATGGTATTTGCACGGATGAAGAGCCTTTGGATTTTACCAAACGGGCGTGAAGGTGGGTGCGTGGCTCTCGCCGGGAGTTTGTTCCGCGTTCTCCTCTCGTGTATTTGCGTGGCTGCCTTGACTGCTTTGTCAGCTGGGAGGGGAACGTCTGCCACTCACGTACCCCACGCTCCCCGTTGCGGGAGTTACAAAAGAAGCAGAAGATCGGGCCCTGCCCTCAGGGAGCCCAGTCCGGCTTGTGATGTCCGGCTTTTATGCAAATCATAGGTGACCGAGTGGTGTCATTTACAGGAAGTAACATGCAGGAGGTAAACAGAAAACACCAAACCCTTACAGCAGGGGAGCTCCGTGTGACGTGGCGCCGTGTGAGAGCGAACGGAGAGTCCCAGGCCAGGCTGCGCTGCGGCCTGGGGGACGGGGGGGGGGGGGGGGGGACGGGGGGGGGTCACACAGAAAGGGTGCTGATGGGTGGCTGTTCAGGGGGTAATGGGCGGAAGCACTTCCTGTGTCTCCCCAAGGAATTCTCTGGGAAGCACAGTGCTCATTTCTGCAGAGGCAAAGACTCGAGGTTTAGCATAGACATTTCGCCTGGATGCTGTGATAACGTTTGCGTATTCCTGTTATGATTTTATTACCTCCCAGCTGTGGGAGGTGTTTTATTGAAGTTATTTGGATGCTGTCCTCAAGCTGTGACAATGATGCTCTAAAGGTCATATGCAAAACACAATTAAATTTCCCAGTAAAATAAGAACATGCATTGTGAAAGGCAAATGATGGGAATTAGTTCCTTTTTTTCAATACGGGCCATTCTATGGTGACATTTTCAGCTTTGAAATAAATCACAAGGTTGTTTTTCTTCTTGATTGCAATTTCCCTTCACTCTTTGTGTAGCTTAAAAATAGAAACCAACGTGTTTAAGTTTTTATAGTATTGAGTCTACTAGTTAATATAAACTTTATTCCAAACTCAATAATAGATTCTATTATAATTCTATGTGGAAACGTATTAAACTGATTTTGCTCTTATGTAAATGTGACGGTTTCTGATTGGTAGAGATTTAGTTACGTACACGTTAGTTTAAATTAGGTGAGCCAAACATTTCCATACCTCTGTTTGTCATTAGCTCACCCATCAGGAGATTGCTATGATTCCTTTACTCTAAAATTTTGTGATTCCGTTTTCTTTCACTGTCTTCCCCATGAAAGCAGTGACCGCTTGTTTCTCTCACGTGTTAGGAAATTAACAGCGGGCATATTTTCACTGTCCTTGCCGCCTCAGGTTATTCTAACGCTGAGCCTGTTTGGCAGTGTTTTCTGTTTGGCTTTTGGTGCCGACTCCTCCGTGCCGCCGAGAAACCGAGGATCTGCTTCCAATGGAAGGCACAGCGGCTCAGGTAGCAGCGCTATGACGCAGGCCAACAAAGGTGTCTTTGTACGAAGGAAGGAGAGGACAGGTGAAACCCAGCCATCCGACCCAAGGGCTCCAAGGACACAAGTGTAGTCAGAAAGGACTCAACTTCACGTCGGTGTTTGCTGTAAAATAGCCCGTTGGTTACTGTCACCGCAGCAGCCTGTTACCACTGTCAGTTTCCCTGCTGATGGCTCACTACCGTGCGCTCTCCGCGGGTGGGGTGCTGCACATCTGTCTGGGAGCTGGAGGGGGTGCTGCACATCTGTCTGGGGGCTGGAGGGGGTGCTGCACATCTGGGGGCTGGAGGGGGTGCTGCACATCTGTCTGGGCTGGAGGGGGTGCTGCACATCTGTCTGGGGGCTGGAGGGGGTGCTGCACATCTGTCTGGGGGCTGGAGGGGGTGCTGCACATCTGTCTGGGGGCTGGAGTGGGTGCTGCACATCTGTCTGGGGGCTGGAGGGGGTGCTGCACATCTGTCTGGGGGCTGGAGTGGGTGCTGCACATCTGTCTGGGGGCTGGAGGGGGTGCTGCACATCTGTCTGGGGGCTGGAGGGGGTGCTGCACATCTGTCTGGGGGCTGGAGTGGGTGCTGCACATCTGGGGGCTGGAGTGGGTGCTGCACATCTGTGGGGGCTGGAGTGGGTGCTGTACATCTGTCTGGGGGCTGGAGTGGGTGCTGCACATCTGTCTGGGGGCTGGAGTGGGTGCTGCACATCTGTGGGGGCTGGAGTGGGTGCTGCACATCTGTCTGGGGGCTGGAGTGGGTGCTGCACATCTGTGGGGGCTGGAGTGGGTGCTGCACATCTGTGGGGGCTGGAGGGGGTGCTGCACATCTGTCTGGGGGCTGGGCTAGTGTGTTCCAAGCTGCACTAAAGCAACGTGCGGTTGATACGTAGGTGTGTGAAGCATATCTCCATCTACCTGCTTTTCTGTCTCAGATACAAGAGACTGTTATCACGGTTGGAGTCTGTTGGCTTCTCCTTTTCGCCTAAACCGGTTACTCGTCTGCCCCGAGGCTTGCCCTTCTTTCAGAGGCGCGAACACTCCTGGGAAGACACATTTAAAAGGACTAAGTGTTTCGGAAGCGGCCCTGAGAGCTTCTCTGGGCGGAAAGCCACTGACCTGTCAGTGTTCGGACACGCTGAGGTCGGTGGCTTCGGAGCCGACACCGCGCGGCCCGGCAGGGCTTCAGGCCCGTCTGGCGGCGCGCAGAGCCCTTCCCGTGCCGCTGCCGCTGGGCGTGGAACAAATGTGTTTTGACTGGATGAGAAGGTAAAAGCTATTTTGGAGTGTTTTCAAAGGCACGGAGTTGAGAATAATGTAACCTGTTCGTTCTGTGTTCTGAACTGACTGTATATAATAGGACTCAGGTTTCAATTTTTGCATTAAGTAAATGAAAGTATTCAAATAAGCCTTTTCTCGGAGGGGACTTGCCTGCATGTTGAAATACTCCGAGTAAAACCAGTTGGATTCAGGAAACGGAACCCGTCGCCAGATGTTCTGGCCCTGGCCTACCTACCAGCAGCCCCCGTGACCCGGCAGTCTCGGCTTCCTCCGTGTCCAAGGGGCTCCAGTCCCACCGCGTCCTGTCCACTCGCCCGCTGATGGGCACCCAGCATGATGCTCGGGGAAGTGGCAGACGGAGAGAGACCAACACCATGTGATTTCACTTCCACGTGGCATCTAAAGAACAAAATAAACGAGCAAACGAAGTAGAAACAGACCCATAGATACGGAGAACAGACTGATGATCGTCAGCGGGGAGCGGGTTAGGGGGATTAAGAAGTACAAATTGGTAGCTGCAATCACAGGATGTACCAGTAAAGTACATTCTTGTCAATAACAGTCACAGGATGGAAAGTACAGAATATAATCAATAATATTGTAATAACTATGTATAGTGCCAGGTAGGTACTGGAAATATCGGGGGCTCACTTGATAAAGTATATGATTATCTAACCACTATGCTGTACACCTAAAACTAATACAGAACAATATTGGATGTAAACTGTCATCCTATATAACAAAAGCCTAAAATGCTAAGTGTCCAGTGGTGCAGTCGTCCATTCAACCAATCAAAGCGTAATGTACTAATGATATGCTAAGGCCGCTCAACTGCTCGCTATGACGGGCACTGACCACCAGGGGGCAGACACTCCGACGGGCAGGTTAGCTTGCTGCTGGGGTCCGGCGGATCCGGACTGAGTGAGATGGGTTGGACATGCCCTGGAGCCCTCCCGCGGCCCCTCCCTGGCTGGCCAACCTCCTGCATCTCTCTCCAGCCCCGATTGTGGATCATGCACCAGTGGGGTCCCTGGGCCTGGGCCTGCACCCTCTCACAATCTGGGACCCCTCGGGGGATGTCGGAGAGCCAGTTTTGACCCGATCCCGCAGGCCAGGCCGAGGGACCCCACTGGTGCAGGAATTGGTGCACCAGGCCTCTAGCTGAAAAATAAAATGTAAAAAACAGGAGGCTCTATTCCAAGATGGGCCCATTCCAACATCCTCATTTGTAAAACTTTCCTTCGTTCTGAGTGCTTTTCGTCCGAAGTGTGGCCTGTTGCTGGCCCAGAGTGCTGTGCTAGTCTGTGGGCTTGGAGGTTGAGGGGCCATGCAGAGTGAGTGGGAGTAACACTTGGACATGCCACGTCCAGAAAACCCAGGGCCTGAGGC
Organism: Corynorhinus townsendii; assembly: GCA_026230045.1. NCBI lineage: Eukaryota > Metazoa > Chordata > Mammalia > Chiroptera > Vespertilionidae > Corynorhinus > Corynorhinus townsendii. The sequence goes on along the minus strand of JAPDVU010000006.1, from coordinate 170,825,810 downwards.
TCGACAGAGCAGCACAGATTGTACCCGTGGGCACACGCGGTAGGAACAGGAGCCACTGGGCTGACCATGCGTTTTAGCGTTCGTCCTGAACACAGCGCGGCCGAGCACCCTCACCAGGGCACCCTCCTCCATTCCCCACCATCTCTGCTCTTCCTGGGGCGCAGACCAGCCCGGTCACCTGCCGTTGCCTTGGACGGCTTTTGAGTCGATCCCTGGCTGAGGTAATGTGTCGACCGAGAAGGAAGCGGAGAGGAGAGTGACATCATCGGACAGGCCTATACAAGGCCGTGTGAGCCGTGCGGGCAGGGTGGCTGGCGCAGGCGGGTGGCTGGGCACCTGACCCTGGAGGACGCTAACACCGGGATTCCTGGTTCTATTTCATCACTTCCTTCCTCAGGATAGTGTCGTATGTTTAATTTTCCAACCGGACTCCGGAACAAGTTAGGCCAGTGGTTAACCCACATAATTCTTTGGCCTCATGTAAAAGCTGTTGCATTGAAATATGAACGCAGTTCCCGCCTCACTGAGCTTCTCTTGGCTTTGAACTTGGATGAGAATATTACACTGGACACTGGGATTAAAAAAAATCACCTGTCATCCACCTACCTCTTCTTTTCTTTCTGTCTGCCAGTCTTCCACCCGCCTACCTACCTCGCTACTACCATCTGTGAGGCAGCTTTGCCCAGACACTATAAGTAACTCAGATTTGTACGTAAGCAGAAAATGGTTTCTCTCTCTCTCTCTCTCTGGGCTGTGGCTTGTGTCTGAGGGAAACCGGCTGGGTTATTTCTCCTCCCTACCGCACTGCCTTGGAATATTACTTTCAAGATCAGATGCTCTGGAGTCGGACAGACCTTGTTCAAGTCTTGCCTCTCTTTCTTCAACGCGGGGACCAATTTATTGACCTGAGTTTTGCTTCCTTACGCTACAGGTTATTTTGCAGATTAAAGGGAACATCCTACAGAAAGCATTTAGCTTTACCGTCCGGACTTTACCAAGCCTGAAACATCCTACAGAAAGCATTTAGCTTTACCGTCCAGACTTTACCAAGCCTGAAACATCCTACAGAAAGCATTTAGCTTTACCGTCCGGACTTTACCAAGCCTGAAACATCCTACAGAAAGCATTTAGCTTTACCGTCCGGACTTTACCAAGCCCATCCTGGTTTCTGGGTGTGTTTCAGGAAAAGGAATGTTTAAGGGACAACACTAATCCCTGGTCCCTCATCAAAGACGTTTTAATGAGTGATCGATGAGCCACACGCACGTCCCTCTGCACACACACCCACAGAAGGGAACGTACCTGTGCGCGTGCGCACAGACACTGATGTACGCACAGCATGAATTCAGAAGGTCGCGGACAGGGGTTTTCGTTTGTACAGGAAGCACGAGCAGGCGTTCGCAATGCCGGCAGGCCGCTTTTGCAGGGAGGCGGGTCTGCGCCGATGGCGGTTGGGGTGAAGGAGGTCCTCCGAGGGCTCTGCTTCCCCACCGGCTCCCTCAGCCCCTCGGCCTCCTGGGACTTGGTACTGACACGTCACCGAGTGCAGCGGGGACCTTCAAACGACACGGTGCTTGCGGACGGTCATGACCGGACGTGTCCTCGGTGGCTGCCTGAGAACAGAGCCGTGGGCGCCCCCCGCGCAGCGCTAGTGGCTGTGACCCACAGTCTCCTCCCTGCGGGCACGTCTGCCACCCACAGCGCCGAGGGGAAGGACAAAGGAAGGAAGGAGGGCGCAGACACAGCGGCGGGGAGCGCACCCGCACGAGTGGCTATCCCAGTGAGCAGCGCCGGGCGGCCAGCCCTCATTGGAGATTTGTTTTCGGGAAAGCAGCCGTATGTGCCGCCGGAGGGCCTGCTCTTTACCTTTGTCACAGCGGTCGGCAAACTCCTTCGTCCACAGAGCCCAACAGAAACAGCACAGCGACGGAAGTGTCTTCGGAGAGCCACGTGTTTTAAACTTAAGCTCCTTCCAACGCCACTTCTTCCACATGGACTCGCCCAGGCCGTGGCAGTTTGTGGAAGAGCCACGCTCAAGGGGCCAAAGAGCCGCCGGTGGCTCGCGAGCCGCGGTTTGCCGACCACGGGCCTCTGAGATCCCAAGCCGGGCACTGTTAGAAATGGAAGATGCAGATCCTTGACTTGGCACCCATTTCGTGGGTGCGTGCTATCGGTGAGGCCCCTTCTGTGGCGGAGACTCGTCAGCAGGCCCTTTGACTGCGAATGCGGCCTGACTGCCGTGTGCGGGCGCAGTCCCGGCCCCCGGGGCAAGGCAGGCGCAGCCCCGTGCCCAGCAGACCGGGGGTAACGAGAGGCCAGGCGGGGCCGTGGGCCCGGCGGAGAGTCAGGGACAGGCTGGCGCGCCGTGGTCGCCGGGAGAACACCGGCCCGCATGCTTCCGTTTTGGCTCAAAGAAACCCACTCGGGGACTGAAATGCCGCTTTCCTCCCGTGGATAATGTCACTGAGCTGTCTTCCGTCTTTAACGGCAGGCGTCGGCCTGACGCATTTTTACAAAAACACGTGCACGCTGGTTATTACTTACTTCCAAAGGAGGTTACGAACAAATCCCACACAGCATGCCATGCGGCGAGTCATCAAAAATAATATTTAGTGCACTTTAATATCTCATTTTTCTTGTTCTTCCAGCAAGGTCTAGCCAAACGCTCTTTGCTTCTTGTGTGTTGAGTTGATCCACCTTCGTGAGCGCCTGTTGGTGCTAACTTCTGATTTGACCTGTGCTTGGACTGGCTGGCTACAGGGGGCGCGTCGGGCAGTGCCGCTACGCAAGGTGTTTCATTTTACCATACGTCTTTCAGATTCCGCTTGTGGAACCCTCTTTGCCCCTGTGTTTGCTGTTTAAGGACGACGGTGTGTCACAGAACAGCGGTGCCATGTGTTCACGGAAGGCTTCGCGGTGTTTACTTCGCAGTTCCCGGTTTTGAGATAATGAAGCAGCGCCGATGCACCGTCCCCGCAGCATTCCGGAGACCTAGCTGGTTAATTAGTGTAAGTGGTTCTGCCATCCCGGTGCCCGTCGGAGGCACACGGTGCTGGCTCGTCGCGCTGCTGCGATGGCGGTGTGAGGATGGCATCGCCGTGGCCCGCTCCTTTCCCTCCCCACCCCGAGGCGTGAGCTGGCTTTCTCTTTCACGACAGAACCACCAAACCAGACAAGTAAACGGACACGTTTGCTTCTGGGCCTTGCCGCTCACTGCCGGCTGGTGTTTTTCCACTCCTTCGCCGTGCCGAGGCTTCACCCGTCTTCAGCCCCCCCCCCTCCCCTTAGGACGGTCTCTCTTAAGATTTCGTTACGCTTTTCTTTTGGGTGCGTTTGAGGCCACCTGAGCCGCGGCGTGGTTCCTCTGAGCACCGATGCCCGCCCGGTCCCTCGGCTCCCAGGGCGGTGTCCGGAAGCTGCTCGGCCGCGTGGTCTTGTTGGGCTTTTCTCCTCCACCGCCTCCCAGAGTCGTTCGGGGAGGGGCCGGGAGGGATGCTGCTCCCCGTTTTCATCAAACTGCGTGAAAGACAGGGTTATTCTGGAAGCATCCGTGAAGCACAGTGTGTTTGGCTCCCGAATCCACCCCTCTGTCAGGACCGAGCGGGGTAAGGGCCGTGGGAACGGAGACACGAGGAGTGTCAGAGGGAAGAATCCAGACGGGCTGGCTGAGGAGAGCCGCAGGAGAGGAGAGCGTGGGGCCCTTGTGCGTGCGGCCCGGGGTGACCGCTGACCCCGTGGAAGAAGCCGAGGGGAATCGCGCTTTGTGGGGTGCGGCGGGGTGGGGCGCGGTTCGTTTTGTGGACCGTCTTACGTGCGTGTTGCTGAGCATCAAGCGGGAACCCTGTGTGAGCAGCGAGTGAAGGTGCGTGTTTGATGGCGCAGGCACTCGAGAGCGGCGGCACCGCGGCATCCACAGGAGCGGCCAGGGTTCATGGAATGCGCATCGGCCGCTGTGCCAAGGGCTTTCCGCGCGTGAGGTCTGAGGTCCGTGCCTGAGCTTCCTCTTCTGCTAAAGGGGCATAGCGGTAGGAGGGAGTAGGCAGGACGTGCCTGACGGTGTCCAGCACCGAACCACGAATGTGTCCATGTAAGTTGTCGTCCTCACAGTGTCACGCGCCGTCTCTGTGGAGAGAGGCGTTGTGTGCGTTTTACAGGAGTGGAAGCTGTGGCCCAAGCAAGGTGACGTCCCCGGCCAAAGGTCCCGGGACCAGCCAGGGGAAGGCCAGACGTTGAACCCAGGCCGAACCATATTCCTAGCCGTGCCCGCCTCTCTCCTTCCCGTTGAAAATGACGCCTTCCGTAGAGGAGAGAGGGGTCAGGTACCTACCGCACCGAGGCTCGTGGGCGTCCCATGGACGGCGGCCTTTCAGACGCTGTGAAGATAGCTTTTCAGTGACAGTTGTCGCGGTAAGAGAGAGCTGGCAGGAAGGGGAGGCTGGGTGTGGCATTAGAGAGCCACGAGGGAGGGAAGGACAGAAGGAGAGAGGGAAGAGCCACCTGGAACAAAGCAGCGAGAGGATGGAGGGAAGAGGACGCGGCTTCTGCATTCGGGACAAGCGCTGCAGACAGGAGCTGGCGCTGAGGCCGCCAGGCGCTGTGTGGCGGAGAAGGGGAAGGAGACCGGAGGAAAGGCGGTCTGAGTCACTCTGCCGTCAACGGGTTAAATGTATGTCCGCGCGGAGCTCGAAACAAGTGGCTGTCAGCACAGTGCTGAGAAACGGAGACATGTGACCCGGGACAGCGATGAACCGGGAGCTCAGATCTGGAGCTTCTGTGTGTGCTTTTGGTCCCTCCCCCTTCCAGCTCCCCCGCTTTATCAGCGGAGCATTCTGCTAGCAAGCAGTGTCTCACACGTGTGAGCTTAACGGGCGGTACAGCGGCAAAGCTCCGCTCTCAGGCGTCTGCGATGCTTCTCAGCCGGCGGAGCTGCCGTCGGCGCGGCCGGCAAGGATGGGCGTGTGCCCTGTTCACCGGGGAGAGCGGAGCAGTGCAGGGCACCCTCTGTTCAGGCCGGCTGTCCTCATGCCCGTTTTCTTGGCGTCTGCTCTCTCCACAGTGAGAAGCGGCTTTTCTGTCACCGAGAGCAGCAGGCCGCGGTGTCGGATGTTTAACTTGCGGACGTCGGTGTCTGTGAGGTTCCGCAGCGGCCGGGACTTGGCACCAGACGCGAGCCCATTGCCCGGATAGTAGTGCTTAGTACACGCACTGTCTATGAGGGAGGATGACGGTCCTTGGAGCTTTAGTTCCGATTTGTAAAACTTACAGTTTAGCTGACACAACAAAGTGACGTGCATTATTAGTGTGTCGTTGTTTCCAACTTAACCAAAAGTAGAAAACAGACTAGGTAAACTGCCATTAAGTGTAATTTCTTTTCCTAGGTGTACCGGTTAATAATGCGGATTTTTTTCAATACATGGAGTTACACATATGTTGATATGCATGCGATTTGAGTGTATGCTATTTTATTGTATTGACAGCAAGCTTAAAAACTTAATATGTCAAATTTGCTGAAGGTGTTAACATCATAGATATTTTTACGCTTAAAAATGTTGAATTTTGTGCCAAATAAAGACCATTTGCAGGAAGTTTTCATTCATTACTTTATTTGAAGAAAAAGTTATCGTATACTTCAGCAAGCTTATGGTGAACATGCTTCATCTCAAGATACTTGTGAACGCTGGTTTACAAACCCTTTTAAAGTGAGGATTTCGATGTGAAAGACAAAGAATGTTCAGGTCAACTGAAAAAGTTTGAAGACCAACAATTACAAGCATTATTGGATGAAGATGCGTGTCAAACTCAAAAACAACTTGCAGAAAGATTAAATGTTGCTCAGCAAACAGTTTCTGATCGTTTACAAGCAATGGGAAAGATTTTAAAGGAAGGAAAATGGTGCCACATCAACTGAATCAAAGACAAACGGAAAACCGAAAAGTCACCAGTAAAACGTTGCTTCAACGGCACGAAGGAAAGTCTTTTTTGCATCGAATTGTGACTGGCGATGAAAAGTGGATGAGGACAAATATGTGATACCTTAATCAATAAAGGAATTAATAAAAAAAGAAAAGAAAAGTGGATTTATGTTGAGAATCCCAAACGCACAGAATCATGGGTTGATCCAGGTCAACCATCAACATCGACTGCAAGGCCACATCGCTTCGGAAAGAAGACAGCGCTCTGCGTTTGGTGGGATCAGGAAGGCGTGGTGTATTGTGAGCTTCTAAAACCAGCTGAAACCGTTAATACTGATCGCTGACAACAAATAATCAATCTGAACCACGCTTTGATCGTGAAACGACCAGAATGTGCCAGAAGACACGGCAAAGTAATTTTGCTTCATGATGACGCACCATCACACACTTCACAACCCGTTAAAGACACGTTAACAGATCTTGCCTGGGAAGTATGAACCCACCCGCCGTGTTCACCAGACCTCGCTCCTTCAGATGACCACCTGTTCCGATCGATGGCACACGCACTTTCTCAGCAGCACTTCAACACGGACGAAGAAGTGGAAAACTGGGTCTCTGAATGGTTTGCCTCAGAACAAGAAAAGTTCTATTGGGACGGTAGCCACAAATGACCTGAAGGATGGGGAAATGTGCAGCTAGCGATGGACATGACTTGGAATAAAGCACTTTTGATGTTTCTCTTGGAATTATCGTGTTTCCTTTGATTACAGAGTCCGCATTACTAACCGGTGCACCTGGTGCACAGTAAAACAAGGCTTTTCAGACTGCCCGTGTGCCTGTGTGGGTGGCGGGGGGCAGGACCCCGGACAGCGCAGACTTGTAGCTCCAGCCTGCCCATGCTTCTCGCCTTCCTTTTTGCCAGTTTTCTTCATCACGTTTCCAAGCTGGCACACTGCGGACATCCAGAACCTGGCCACTCACTGGTGTGATAGGACGGCCTCTACCCGCTTCAGGAAGATGTACATTTCATTGTAATAAGGGGTGAAGTTTACAGTACGATGTACATTTCATTGTAATAAGGGGTGAAGTTTGCAGTACGATGTACATTTCATTGTAATTAGGGGTGAAGTTTGCAGTGAGATGTACATTTCATTGTAATAAGGGGTGAAGTTTACAGTAAGATGTACATTTCATTGTAATAAGGGGTGAAGTTTGCGGTGAGATGTACATTTCATTGTAATTAGGGGTGAAGTTTGCAGTGAGCCTGCCTTGAGACGCCCGGCGCCCATGAGAGTGACGCAGCAAATGTGTTAGAACCTCCTATATACACGCTATTTTGGGGAATGACAAGAAGGCACAGTTCATATCCTGGGGAAGTTTACAGGCTAGAGCTGTTTTTTGCAGATATACTTGACATACCGTGAAACTCACCGTTTGAAAGTGGACAGGCCAGGGATTTTTAGCATTTTTGGAAGGATTGCAAACACCACCACCACCTAATCAGAACGCTGTCAGTACTTCAGAAAGAAATCCCACACACGGATCAGACATTACTCTCTGGTCTCCCCTCCCTCCAGCTCCCGGCAGCTACTACTCTTCTTGGTCTTTATGACTCTGCCTCTTCTGGATAGTTCTCACACGTGGACACACACAGTCCGTGGCATTCTGTGACCGCGCTTCCCCGCTCCCCCTCGCCCAGAGTTCCCCGGCTCGTCGATGCGGCCGCGTGTGCCCGTACCCCTCTCCTCTTACTGCCGAGCAGTCCTCCATCGTATGGCTGTGCCGCGTTTTATTTCTCTCCATCAGCTGGTGGGCACCGGTGGTTCCTGTTTCCGTCTGTCCTCCGCGACACCGCTGCGAACATTTGTGTGCAGGTTCTTGCGGCAACGCGTTTCCGTCTCTCTTGGTGACACGGGGTGGGCAGAAGTCGGTTTACAGTTGGGAGCCCGCGCGACAGTGTATTCTCACATGTCATTTAGGAACTATCGTGTTGTTTTCCGTACGAACTACCGTCAGCCTTCTTTCGCCCTCCCTGTGCAGGCCTGGTGCAGGCGTTCAGTGCGAACCCTGGCAGACGGTCTGTGGGCGGTGCCCTGGCACGCCCCGGGCAGTGCCGCGCTTGGTCCTGGTCGGTTCTGTGTACGAAAAGTCATCACAGTAACACATACACACAACACAGCGGGCAGTTAGCTGTCATCCAGTCCTCACAACACGCCTGTGAGGAAGCCGCCCTGTCCTTTCCCACTGGTCAGAAAGCGGACGCTCAGTGCGGATGTGGGGGGTGGGGTGGTGGGGGGTGGACTGGCATTGGCACCTGGGCCTCCGGGCTCAGTCCCACACGCTGCCCTGCTGTGACGTCCCTCCCGATCTCTGTGGGCCCTGACCATCAAGTCAGTGCTTAGGGCCGACTGCCCGTCCCTCTCTGCCGCCGGCGTCCTGCCCGTGTGCTTTCTCACCCCGACGCTAGTCACCTGTTCCAGGCGTGTCTCTAGAAACATCAGCACGGGGGCTTCCACTGTGTCCCCCCAGGGCAGCTCTCGGGGCGCCGCTCTCTGCACCGCCCCCGGCTCTCCGGACACCACGGCGGCTCTGGGGGTGCCTCTGTCACGGGAGCTTTGCGTGGACTCAGCCAGCTACTGCGTGCTGCTCAGGAGCCCTGGTCCCTTCACACAGCGGAGAGGATGGGCAAGCATGTTCCCAGTTCCGCCAGCTGATTTCCGCGAACGCCGGGCGCAGAATCTGCGTCTAAGTTGATAAATACCTGTGTGTCACAAAGGGCGGAAGGTCCCAGTGTTCAGGAAGTGCACGGCGCTATTAAAAGGGAATTAGCATCTTCTCTCAGGAACAAAACTAAGCTCAGTGTGGTCTGGTCCTAATCCCTGCCTGGGAGTGCCACAATCAGAAGGGCGAAATGTGGAAAAGCGGAGATAAATAGGAGCACCGGAAAATATGCAAAGCCGTGGAGAGGCCCCGGTGACTCAGAAGCCGGTAATGCGGAGCAACGCGCCGGGCGCCGTGGCTGCGAACGTGGCCCTGCGCACGGGGGCTTTGGAGTGTTTCTCTGGCGCTCACGTCTGGACGGAGAGCCTGCCCTGCAGAGAGGAATGCCCTAGCGCGAAAGCGAAATGAAATGCTGTTTAATATTCCGTTTGATCTCCTGTGAGTTGGAATGCGTTAGTAAAAATAACCGCGGGATTAACAGGGCGGCCCTCGTAGCTTAAGACGTTCGCCTCCTCCTCCTGGCCTGGTGACGTGAGAGCGTCGTTCAACTGGAAAGGCTTTTGCAGGTTCCGATGAAATAGCATCTATTTTGCACCGTCTGATGGCTTGCCAGCAGCAGCGAAGGCCTTCTGATCTCTTTGCATCTTTCCCCTCTCATGGCTTTGTCCTTCAGAGCTGTCATCGTCTGACCGACTGTGGAGGAGGTCCTTGCGTAGGTGGGCGGGGGTGAGATTCTCCGTGTGTTTGCCATGTCGGTGTGTCTGCTTCATCACAGCTCTGACCGACGTGGCGGACCTTTTGGGGACGAGGGAGGGAGGTTTCCGTCATGTTGTGATACACCTTGTCCTTTGCAGACCTGGCTCAGTGGCTCCGTAGTAAGTAGAATTCTAACACGTCGTGATTCTGTTGTTTGTTTGTTTTTTGAGAAACTGAATGTTGTCTCATTCATTTTGACACAAAGACAGTCCCGCGTGGGAGAACTTACCGCATCTCAAGAACAATTCTTTTTCAAACACAGCACGTGGGCTGTTGGGTTGCATGGTTGCTTAAGAGCTAGGCCAAAGGAGAAAGAGGAGATTAAAGCCTTTTACCTGTGATGTTTTTTTCCACAAATTCCCTTCTCTGCACTCTCACCTTTGTTATTTCGATGTTAAAATTACTGTTTGTCACTAAATAATTGTGATGCTCACGATGACCAGATATTTTAAAGCTGCATTTGTACATACTTTGCTCCGGATAGAAGACGTTTTGCCCTATCATGTCATGGGTCATTTAACATTTTCGTAGTGTTTATGTTCGTTTAGATGTGTACAGTCTGTTAACTGTCAGCATCGAGGTGTCACAGGCAAACTGGTTGTAATGTGAAATGAAATGAAGAGAGAAGGGACGTTGTCCATTGCACGGATGTCCACCGCGGAAGACCCTGGGCAGCAGGCAGCGTCCCATTGGCTCCTGTTGGGCGTTCCTGTGGACCGGCCCAGGGGCTTTTAAAGACACACGCCCGTCCCGCTTTGAAGAGGGCAGTTGGCGTGCTATGGGTTTTGAGCACCTGCTCTCGGCCCCAAGCAACGGAGCTGCTCGGGGGGCTGGTCTCTCCTTCCTGCTCGCTGGGTACTGCAGACTCTTTCGGAAAGTGGGCAGAGTTCTCGAGATAACGTTTCAACGCATTCCACCTGAAGTCCCCGGCGGGACTGAGCCTCCCCGGTGGCATCGAGGCACCGCTTCCTGGCATCCCTGTTTTTTTAATGACGAGCCTGGATGAAAACTAGATAAGCCGAGGTTTTCGTTTGCATCCACCCTGGGCGCTATGGGAATAACATTGAGGCTGAGACCCGATAATTATTATTATTTTTTTTTGGTTAATCCTCACCGGAGGATATTTTTTCCATTGATTTCTAGAGAGAGTGGAAGGAAGGGCGCGGGGAGGGGACATCGACATGAGAGAAACACGTAGCTCGGTTGCCTCCTGCATGCGCCCTGATGGGGGCCAGGGATCGAACCTGCAACCTGAGTGTGTGCGCTTGACTGGAGATAGAACCCAGGACCCTTTGGTGCACAGGCCGATGCTCTAAACACTTAGCACGCCCACCAGGCCCGGTAAGTACGTTTTTAGTGAAATTTGCAGGGTGATAACTCTATACAATAAGAAGAGACTGATGTCAAAGGGAAGCAACCTGGGGGTGGCATAGAATTCTTGGATGTGCAAAGTACAGTTGCTGAGTGGGAGAATGAAATAGACTGGATGGGGCCCGAAAAGCAAATCGTGGATCTGAAGACATAAGGCCTGAGCAACAACAGGCATGTAATATGATCTGTTATGACATGTCTCCGATGAGATTTCTGAATTTCAAAATCAGTAGAAAATGCTACAGTTATGTCATCAGAAGGAAACATGGTACCTTTAAGTGGACAAAAATCAGAGAGATGTGAGAATTCTATACCCAGCCAAACTAGTCTGCAGTCATGCCATTGTTCTAACATTCATCCTTTCAGGACAAAATTAAGAATATATTGAAGATAGTGGCAAAACCAAGGCTGGAAAATCCACAGACTACAATAAGAAAGAACTTGCATGCAACCAATGGAACTTGACTTGAATCTAAATAATGGTTAATAGGTTGTGAAGCCAAGTGGATGTATTATGTGAAAAATCCTTTTTAAAATAACAATGGAGGTTTTCTTTCTTCCTTTTTAACCTCTCGCTCTCGAGTTCACGTGCATTTCTAATAAATGGATTTAAAAAAATCTATTCTGGCAAAATCCAGGCCAGGAATGGGAAGTGGGGGTGTAAAGTGAGGGTATCTAGGTGTGGGAAATGGTACAAATACGGTATACTGTCAGTTCCAGGGAGAAACGCCAGAAACAATGGGTCTGATTTTGAAAAGTAATCATAAAAATAGAGAGCACTTATAAAATACTTCAGAGTCCTGTGCTAAATCCATTATTTCTCTCACTCAACCCTGCATGCTATCAGGGATATTAATCAGCAGGTCAGTTTTCTATACCCGCTGAAGTTTAATAAGCAGTCATTAACACGAGAGATAAATTAATTGTAAAGTGTTTTTCATACTATTTCTCCCTCACTCTTAAATGGAAGAGTACAGGGAGTCGTCATAATCGATAGGAGCTGAAGGGAATTACTGTCCATCCAGCATGGAAGGAGAAAAGAATAAATCGGGTGGTGAGAGTTGTCATCCTTCCCTAAGAAAATTTAAGTGCAAACGATTCCAGTAATTCATATTTTTTATTATGGCCAATATAGTTGGCTTGGTTTATATCAGATGGTAAAGGAGAGTCAAGTTTTTTATTGAGGAATCAGGATCCGAGTTTTCTGTCTTTGAAAGAGGAAAATATGTAGTTAATTTTCAGGATTCCTGTCAAAAAAAGTAATGAACTTCTGGGCATATTGGCTGAGCAAAGGGAGTGCAGAGCAGGGCTAATTGAATCTGCAGCAGCGAGAATTTCGCAAGAAAGCAGGTTCCTGTGATTTTCTATGAAGGGTTTTTGGGGATAGTGAGAACGTGAAAGCAGGAATGAAAAGTCAGTGGATAAGCCCTGATTGTGTTTGAGTCATGGAGCCAATTTCTTAAAATATTTTTCATTTTTATTTTCCATACAGGTAATGCTAAACATAAGGAAGTATACTTCTGGGTAATAGTGTAATGGGGAACTTAGGAATTTCAGCGGAATAGGTTTTGATATCTGAGTGGATCAGGAAAACCCCTTTGCGGAACCAGGGGTCCCAAGGTCAGACAGACGCTGGATCAGTTTCTTTGCTATGAAAATTGTAATTCAATCTTGTAGCCTTTTTCCAGTATCTTCTCTGTAAATAATAAAGAGCAAAATAAGTAAAGCCATTACTCTTTTTTTTTGGTTTCGTTTTCTAGGAATTTTCCTTTAAAAACAAAGTATATTTATAGTTAACACGTTTCATTCTTAGAAAAATAAAACTGAAAATACTTAAGGTGGACAGGAAAGTATTTCTTATATTTTGAAGTAGTTACAGCCGATTGAAGCCGTTTCTAGCTCAATCAAGTATTTAGTAACTTACGTAGTTATCATGGCCCTATGTGGAAAAAATAGTTAACCCTGGAGGCCTTTGCTTGTCCATGCTCGAGAGTTATAAAATGGCCAGAGAAGTTGTAGGAACTCCTAACGAAAACCACCTGCTCCTTTCCCCTCACGCCGCTGAGTGGTCCTGGGAGGCAGGCCTGTGTTGTCCCCGGGGGCAGTGACTTTCACTTGGACGGAGAGCGAATTTATGGCCCTTATCTATGGAAGACTTTTATGAATGGCTGGTGTAAATCAAGAATTGAATGCCCATTTTTCCCTCTGAGTATAAATCTATGAGTGGGAGATTGATTTCTGAGTGACTTTTTGGTAACCCATTTAAATTGTCTCTTCTACCAATTTTCTATATTTTGGCATATACCGAGTAAGTGAAATATAACTTAGTGCCAGCATGATAGATTTGTTTTTCTTCTGCGAGGTAGTTCTGGAGTTCACCTGGATCTCTGATACAACTCAATAAATAACTCAGTAATAGAGCAGAGAACAAGTGTATATAGTGGGAACCCCATTAATGGGAATGACCAAAGCAGCCGTATCTCCCTTTTAGGCAGGAAACAGAAAATGAAATGTTACACATTTAATTTTCAAGGTATTTATGATAAAACGTGCTGTTAATTAGGGGGAATGCGTAGGTGGAAAAAGGCCGTCGTTTCTAGGGCATTTGCCAATACAGCCTTTTATGGGAAGTCCTGGGGAAGTCCACACCGTCCACCGGGACCTTTTAATACTCTTTCCTAAAAGGCTGTCCTTCTGGAAGACGCAGCTTCCTAACGGGAGAGGGGAGGAGCGGAAGCTAGGAGTCAGGTGGTTTTAAAAATAATTTTGCGAACACTTCTCCCTCACGGAAATCTTGATCGACAGGTGGCACTTTATTGGTGGAGGGGTTATAAAATGCATGAGGTTATATTATGTTCTTTTCGAATAGATGGCCCGTTCTTTCTCCTTCTCTAGTTTAAGGCGACGGGAAGACTGAAACAGCTAACCTTAAGGAAGAAATGGCAGGTCAGGAGGTCAGCAGCTGACCCGGGCAGTTTTAAAGGGAACGTTGACGGCAGTCCGAGGAGCAGGACAGTGCGGTCACCGAGTACGTGCTCCGTCAGAACTGGCGAAAGGACACACGGTCTGGAAGGCAGGGGGCAGCGTGAGAGGGCTCGGAGTGTGGAGATGGGTTAGCTGTGTGACCCGAGGTGAGATACTCCCCTTTTCTGTGCCTCATTTTTCCCTCTCTCTAAATCACAGTAGTAAAGGGACCTACCTCCTAAACTCATTAGGAGGCTCAAGTGTGTTAACGTCCTATATAATAACAGGCGAATATGCAAATCAACCGAATGCTGGAACGACCAGCTGCTATGACATGCACTGACCACCAGGGGTCAGACGCTCAACGCAGGAGCTGCCCCCTGGTGGTCAGTGGGCTCCCACGGGGGAGCGCCGCTCAGCCAGAAGCCGGGCTCATGGCTGGCGAGGGCAGCGGCAGTGGCGGGAGCCTCTCCTGCCTCCACGTCAGTCGGACATCCCCCGAGGGCGCCCAGACTGTGAGAGGGCACAGGCCGGGTGGGCTGAGGGGAACCCCGTCCCCACAGTGCACAGATTTCATGCACCGGGCCTCTAGTGTGGATATAATGACCCCAGAATAGTACCTGGCACAAGGCACTCAACAGATGCCAGCCTGCGCCAGCCTGGCAGACCCCTGCAGCCTTCTCAACGCCTGCCTTCGGTGGCCACCACCGCGGTCCGTTCTCCACGGAGACGTTTCTTCCGGGTGGTTTCTCCAGCCGGAGGGCCCCGCCTCAGTGCAGCGACTCCCGTTCTCTTGTTCCTCACGGCTGCTGCTTTTAGTGAGATTCTCCTCGGGACGGCGGCCTTCGTGAGGTGCGGACCCCGCGGCGCCACTTGCCTGCGGTCCCTGCCATGGCTCCGCACAGTCCACAGGGCCCTGGTCGTGGCGGGTCAGCACTCACGGTGCCCGGTCTCCGGGATGTCCTTTCTCCCTCTCCAGCCGCCTCTCCCACAGGCCCTTTGCCAACAGCACGCTGTTTCTCACTCAGCCTCGCAGCCTGGCGCCAGCCCTCCCCGCGCAGGGCCCTGCAGGACGAGTGGCGGCCGTGGTGGCTGGGCCGCGTGCGGACCTGAGTAAGCATTGGTGCAGCAGCCCCAGGAACATGCCTTCGGTTAAAACATGGAACATGCCCTCGGTCGTCACCCGTGAGCAGGGCAGGGAGAAACCGCGAACCCAGTGCTGGCTCAGTACTCTGATGGGAGACGGGAGGGATGCGGAGCATGAAGAACGCGTGCGGAGCCCTGTCAGCAGCCCCTCCCTTCCTCCCCTGTGCACCAGGTGACCGAGCGCCTCGATGCCTTGGGAATTGTCGTCCTCCTTTGTAAGGGCAGCCAGCTTCCAGCACTTGACCCTCTGCCTGTCAGTGCGATGGAGTCTCCCCGGAGGTTCTTTCGTGGGCAGGCTCTTGCGGGCATCACTCCGCAGTCTCCATCGGTTGGCGCCTGCTGGTAAAGGAGCTGCCTTCCCGGTCCCCGATCCCGGGTCTGCGCCCTGAGGCTCGCACAGCCGCGGAGTGCGCATTCCCCCGTCACTGAGTCTTGTCAAGTCCATGGCTGCTACTTCGCGGTCCGCGGCCCGTTTCGCCGGGCTTGTCTCTTAGCTGCGCCTCCACCCTGGCTGTGGCCAGCAATCCCTGGAGGGCACCAGCTTCTGCACGATGTCGGGTGGGCTTGTCCCTGGGAGGCGAGGCGGCACAGCGCCACCCCCGGCTGTCGGTGCGAGACCAGCCCGGCTGCTTGGAAAGAGGCGCCGGGATGGTCGGGCCGCGGTGCGCACCTGTTCCTGCTGCGGGGACGGTGGCGGAGCTGCGGGGGAAGCTGGTCTCGCTGTCATCCGTCCGGGTGTAGACCACAGGACTGACGCTTGAATCCCGTTACTGGGGGAGCGGTGTTCTGTAACCAAAATGTGGTAACGGCCGTGGAGGCATCCCAGACTGGACAACTCAAGGATGGCCTGTACGCCATGGCCAGTGTACAGACAGACAAACGGAGTCGCAGGGAGGTGAGGTGACGGCCGGGGTTCCCGCAGCTGAAAGGTGCCGGAGGCTGGGAGCCTCGCTGTTCCGGTGCCTCTGGCCTCCAGTGCTACAGCAGGTCCAGCCTGTCCTTGAGCTTCCGGCAAAGACAGTATTGATGGAGTCTGCATTACGCGTGAATCGTCTTTTGCAAAAAGTCCATGAGCGGGTCTAATCCAGCCTGTAGCTCTGCAGGGACTCTGTCGCCGCCTAACTGGGCCGACCACGTAAATTCGCCAGAAGCCGGAGCTCACGTGAACCGTGCGTTACTGTGCGAACCTTCTGGAAGCTGGTGCCTCACCTGACTGTCTCTGAGGTGGTTGTTTTGGGGATGAATCAAGAGTCCTCAGTCTTGGAATGAAAGAGGGGCCAACCCAGCACAAATCAGAAGGCCCTCAGGAGGAAAGGGCTGTCCCAGGAGCCGCGTGAGAGACCCTTGGAAAGAGCTGCCTGGAGACACCTGGTGAGGAGGGGCGATCCGGGAGGCAGGCTTAGGGTCACTCAGTCTCTGCTCTGTTCTGGCCCGGGTGTGTGTGTGTGTGTGTGTGTGAGTGTGTGTGTGTGTGTGTGTGTGTGTGTGTGTGTGTATGTGTGTGTGTATGTGTGTGTGTGTGTGTGTGTATGTGTGTGTGTGAGTGTGTGTGTGTGTGTGTGTGAGTGTGTGTGTGTGTGTGTGTGTGTGTGTATGTGTGTGTGTGTGTTTGTGTGTGTGTGTGGGTGGCAGGAGGCCACATCAAGGCGTTTAGTCTGAGGGCTGAGCCAGGCTGATTCTAAGGTGCAGCTCAGCTTTCAAAGCTCAGGGGGACATTTCGGAGTCTCTAACGTTGTCCCTGCAGGGAGAGCGGGGACCTGGGGCAGGCTAACGGGCTGGTGGTGAGGCCTGGAGTGTTGAAGGCTGAGACAAAATACGATGAAAGGGAAAAAGAGGGCATTATTTAGTCTCTAAAACGCCAGGCCTTGTGCATGGCTTTTACTTAATTAATTTTGTAATTCTCATAAAAATCTGGTTAGCGGGTGGTACAGCGAGAATCGGGAAAGTTAAGTAACTCTCCTAGGTTAATAGAATTAGTGGTAAAGCCGGCGAGGCTCAGTGGTTGAGTGTCGACCTCTGAACCAGGAAGTCACAGTTCGATTCCCAGTCAGGGCACAGGCCCCGTTTGGAGGCTGGATCCCCCGTGTGGGGCGTGCAGGAGGCAGCGATGCATGATTCTCTCTCATCACGGATGTTTCTCTCTCTCTCCCTTCCTCTCTGAGATCAATAAAAATATTTTTAAAAAAAATTAGTAGTAAAGCTGAAATTTTCTTTGAAAACCCAGGCTCCTTTTAATATATCACACAGCTCTTAAGGGAAAGGTACCGGACCAAAACAGTATTAAAAGGAAGATAATTAGGGAGCATATTTCTCACCTTTGATCTCGCGCTAAGCCATTATATGGGCCTCAAAATGCCCCTTTGTGTAAAAAACACGTTGGAAAATGTGATCTGACACGTGGGCCATACCGCAAAAACCCTGTTCTTACGTGCACATCCGTGTCCATGTGTCTTCGTGCCTCTGTGGCCGTACTTCCCTCTCTCTCTTTTCGGACACTCCAAGTTACCGCTGCCAGCTATTTATTTATTCTAATGTATTTTATTGGTTTTTTACGGAGAGGAAGGGAGAGGGAGAGAGAGTCAGAAACATCGATGAGAGAGAAACACCGATCAGCTGCCTCCTGCACACCCTCTCCTGGGGATGTGTCCCCAACCCAGGTCCATGCCCTTGACCGGAATCGAACCCGGGACCCTTCATTCCGCAGGCCGACGCTCTATCCACTGAGCCACACCGGTCAGGGCTGTACTTATCTCTTTACACATTTTTTTCTGTGTTTAAAAAATGCATGTCATTATTATGTAAAAGACTGCATTTCGAGTGAGTCCCAGCTGGGGATGCTGGGAACTGTGCCCCGCACCTGGAGGGCAGCCCTCCCTGTCTGCCCCCGGCGTGACGGCCGGAGCGCTGGTACGGCTGACTGTGCTCACCGTGCAGGAGCGGCATCTGTCGTCATCTCTGTGTGTGTGCACAAGAGAGGCAGCCATTGTGGGGATTCACTGCTCCGTCTTTTAAGTTAGAGAAAAGAGGAAGTTCCTTGTATTCCACGCTCCCTTTTTCTGACCATTAAAGCACTCTTGCTTGTTTTCATGGGTTGGGACTGCGTCTTCATCGTGATTAAAGTCTTTTTCTTTTAAAAATATATTCCTATTGGTTTCAGAGAGGAAGGGAGAGGGAGAGAGGGACAGAAACATCAGTGATGAGAGGGAATCATGGGTCGGCTGCCTCCTGTATGCCCCCCGCTGGGGATCGAGCCCGCAGCCCAGGGCCTGTGCCCTGGCCAGGAATCCAGCGGTGATCTCCTGGTTCATAGGCCGATGCTCGACCACTGAGCCACACCAGCAGGGCTAAAGTTCCTTCCATGGCAAGTAACGGAAACAGACCCTACCGACTCAAAAGATACCCATTCTGAGGCCGTGGTAGGCATTTCAGTAGCATCCCCGGCCCCACGGGGCAGGGACCGGGACTCCGCCAGCTGCTTCAGGAGCCTCTTCATCTGGCTCACCTCTGGCCGGCTGCCTCTGTCATCCACGCCCTGGCTTTGAGGCCACTGGGAGCAGACTCCCCTTCTGGCTCGTGAAGAAGCGTTGTCCCCTCTGTCCGTTCACTGGTTCGCTCTATACCCTGAGCACACGGTCCCACTCGCCTGCCTCCTGGCTCGTGGCGCTCCGAGATGCCATCTTTTTGGCCAGCGACTGGCTTCGTGACCTTGAGAGAGCGCATTGACCTCTGTCTACGTCCTCGTATGCAAGGAGGGTCAACCTGGTAAGGCACAGGTGCCTTCTGAGGTGAGCCCTCTGAGTGATAAAGGTTTTGTGCAAAGCAGGAGTGTCGTTTTTTTACTATGAGAAGACTGTGGTTTATAAAATGATCCTCCCTATACTTCCTTTAAGATTCAGCTTCTCAATCTTTTGAACTGTGAGTAATTGAGAAAATGAAATTTATACACATCAGTTAAAAAAGAAGTACAGCCATTGGGCAGAGAGAAAAATTCTCTCAGCACATGACAAGACGTCAGTGAATACATGTGGAATGGTTCCAAACCAGTGCCTGGCAGCTGCAGGAAACCCAGCGTCCTGCTCCTGGGACTTCGGGTGAATTGCTTCCAGGATGAGGCTGACGTGGGGGCCATTTTTGCCGTCTTCTTGCCATCGTGTTGACGTGGGCATCGTCATATTGGTGTGGACACTGACACTGGTGCCGCGTCGGCGTTCACAGGCGCCGTGTCATCTGGCCCGTCGGGAGCCACCGGAGGCCCCTCAGTTCATCCCGGGGCAGGCTGTGCCGTGGCCGCGGGGAGGTGTGGTCTGTGGGGTGGCCGCCTGGGGCTCCTCGGAGCATTTGTGAACCCCTTCTCCAGAGGACAGAATACCCAACAGCTAACCGGTGTGGGAGCTCCAAGGATTACTGTAGTGGGAAGAAATAGTAATTTGTCATGTATCTATGCTGAATTTATACACCAGCCCTCGTTACTTAAAAGAAATGTACTTTGCCAGGTTTTTTAAAGAGAAGCTCTCGAAGCACAGGGATTAAGTGCTGGAGACATCGGACGGACTTGACTCTTAAGAGCCCAGGAGTGTTGACACACCAGTGCAGCCTGCACCCCGACCTGTCAGAGAAGGGAGGGGGCCGACCGCGTGCTGAGCAGGCCGATGGCCACCCCGCGTTCCTTCCGGAGGGTCACTGCCCCCCCCAGGTCTGGTAACTAAATTTGCTGATAGCCCCCAAGTTAATTTCTTCCTCTTCATCTAAAAGAGACCCTCCCAAACCAGTCTGCCTTTTCCGGAAAGAATTTCCTGACTCATAGCCTACGATGGATTACTAAGACGTGTAAATACTCATTGATAGCAAACAGTGACTAGAATCTTCTTTAGCAGTCTTCTGTGTTGGTGTGGAGATTTCTGGCTGAGTTCAGCTAGTTTTCCATTTGAGAGCACGGTTTTCCCGAAGTTTCATGCTGATTGCAGAGCATGCCCCCCAGAGACTCAAGCAACATAAGCATGCTGACCCGTGGATTCCAAGTGTGACCGCCGCACAGCACCCCAGCCCAAGCGAAACCAGGTGGCGGCCCAGAGCACGCGCTCTGGCCTCAGTGGTCTGGTTAACCGCTTCAGTCCGCATTCTCAGCCGCCCCCCATGGCTGTTAAACCGGAGCACCGTCGCAGCCCCTGTAACACCGCCAATGTTTGCCATGGCCGTTTCTGACGTACGGTCCCTTCCAAAGGCGTGTGCAAGTCTGGTTAAGTCCTTTCAGCTGGGAGGAGGGGTAGGTGATTTCCTTTCTCTGAGTAAAGCAAGGCGAGTTCTCATATTAATAACCCCTCCCCCACCTCTCCCCTCCCCCTTCCCCTTCTCCCCCTCCCTCTTCTTCTCCCCCTCCCCTTCCCCTCCCCCTTCCCCTCCTTCCCCTCCCCCACCTCCCCCTCCCCTTCCCCTTCTCCCCCTCCCTCTTCTTCTCCCCCTCCCCCTTCCCCTCCCCTTCCCCTCTTTCCCCTCCCTCTTCTTCTCCCCCTCCCTCTTCTTCTCCCCCTCCCCCTTCCCCTCCCCCTTCCCCTCTTTCCCCTCCCTCTTCTTCTCCCCCTCCCTCTTCTTCTCCCCCTCCCTCTTCTTCTCCCCCTCCCTCTTCTTCTCCCCCTCCCTCTTCTTCTCCCCCTCCCTCTTCTTCTCCCCCTCCCCCTTCCCCTCCTTCCCCTCCCTCTTCTTCTCCCCCTCCCTCTTCTTCTCCCCCTCCCTCTTCTTCTCCCCCTCCCCCTTCCCCTCTTTCCCCTCCCTCTTCTTCTCCCCCTCCCTCTTCTTCTCCCCCTCCCCCTTCCCCTCCCCCTTCCCCTCTTCCCCTCCCTCTTCTCCCCCTCCCCCTTCCCCTCCCCCTTCCCCTCTTTCCCCTCCCTCTTCTTCTCCCCCTCCCCTTTATTCCCCCCTCCCCCTCCTTGCCCCCTCCCCTTCTTTTCCCCCTTCCCCTTCTTCTCCCCCTCCCTCTTCTTCTCCCCCTCCCCCTTCCCCTCTTTCCCCTCCCTCTTCTTCTCCCCCTCCCTCTTCTTCTCCCCCTCCCCCTTCCCCTCTTTCCCCTCCCTCTTCTTCTCCCCCTCCCTCTTCTTCTCCCCCTCCCCCTTCCCCTCCCCCTTCCCCTCTTTCCCCTCCCTCTTCTTCTCCCCCTCCCTCTTCTTCTCCCCCTCCCTCTTCTTCCCCCTCCCTTTTCTTCCCCCCTCTCCTTCCCCCTCCCCCTTTTTCTCCCCTCCCCCTCTTTCCCCCTCTCCCTCTCCCTCCGTCTTTTCCTCCATCTCCTCTTTTTCTGACCTTCTCTTGCTTCCTCTTTGCCTCCCCAGTAGGGTTCCGTTAAACAGGAAAACATTCCCAGCGCAGGGTTTGCGCAAACCGCAGCGGGAAAGACGGCCTGGCCAGAAACCCTTCGGGACCAGCATCAAATGCAAACACGCTACAAATCTTTGTGCCATTCCAGCTCAGCTGACTCAGAACATTTTTAAGAACAGTCGTCAGCGCCCAGCAGAGAAAAAGAGACTATCGTGAACTTAAGAAACTCTTGCCTTTAACCGGGCCCCTACTCGTATGTCTCACAAGCTTGACAGCCTTCCAGGTGACATGCAAGCTGCAGGGGAGGGCACACATCTGTGTCGTAAACACAGCTTTGCATTGAAGTTTTCTGTGAACTTAATGGTTTCCTAGTAAGTTTAGCTTTTGTTCAGTAGGTTACTTTGGATGTGAATGCATTAAGGAAGTGTCACGGGTTGTTAGCCCCCGTACCGGGCCATTTAGAGCAATGTTCCCTTTAAGCAGTAACTGAAGGAAGTTTACTAAAGGGGAAAAGAAAAGGCGAGAGGCAAAATCCATACATGTGGGTCCATCTTTTTATTTTTAAAGTATTTTTTATTGATTGCAGAGAGGAAGAGGAGGAGGGAGAGAGGGACGGAAGCGTCCGTGATGAGAAACATCGATTGGCTGCCTCCTGCACGCCCCCTGTTGGCGATTGAGCCGACAACCAGAGCATGTGCACCTGTGCTGTGCCCAGGACTCGAACCCTGACCTCCAGGTTCATGGGTCGACGCTCAGCCACGGCCACACCAGTGCGGGGATGTGGGTCCATCTTGTGAGCTGTTTTAGCTGGTAATTTTGGGCTGTTGTGTGATGGGTTTTTCTTCCCCTTTGAAGACCCGGAATTAGGAAGTGCATGCAGCGCTACTCACCTTACCCGGTCAGGGAGCCCGTGTGATGGAGGGAAGATTAGGAAAGCATATTTCCAAAGTCTCATTTAATGCCGACGAATGTGTTCATTTGATTTTTCTTTCACCAAGGGCCTGTAAGGGGATTCCCACTTTGTTCCCTTTGATTTTTGTGCCTGACAGTGGAGTTTTTACACAGGTCCTTTCTTTGGTAATTTCATCGAGGACAGTGTCCTAGTGATGCCACCCTGTCCTTACCCTGAGGAAGTGCCGCCCACTTCTTTCGGAGGATCCATACGGCGTGCCATAACTGACAGCTGCCATTTACTGAAGATCGCGTACTTTTACTCATTTTGAGCCTCACCACGCCACAGCCGCCATCTCATTTCACAGATGGGCCATCTCGGGCGGAGAGGCGTCGAGTAGCTCATCCAAGGCCCAGCTACGTCACCAAGCTGGGGTTCCAGTCCAAGTCTACTGGACCCCCCGGGGCGGGGAGGTCCTAGCTACCACCCGAAACCTGTCAGCTCTCGGTTCTGAGGTGCAGCCCTGCTGGGCAGTAGTGCCGGCCGCACAGAGGCCGGCGTCAGGGAGAGCAGGCCCGTCCTGGGGGCGTCCCGTTGCCCCCATACTGACCCTGAGAAAGCTCAGACCAGGTTAGGACGCAGCCGTCCTGTGGACGTGGACATTCACGTCCTTCTGTTTCCCAGGGATTCTTTTCGGAGGGAAGATGATGGGCTAAATCTCTAGATTGGTTTTTAAAACTGTATTTTATCTCTGTTGTTGAAAGAATTACAGATGGTCCCTTATTCCCCATTGACCTCCCCCCCGCCCCCTCCCCCCCCCCCCACTAGGCCTTCACCACACTATGAGGTCAGGTTTTGAAGTCTCTTCCTGATTGTCAAGTCCTGTCTGGATCCTGTTTTGGCCCCTCCTCTCTGCTCTGTCTGTAGTCACTGTCTGGGGACCTTACCCTCTCTTACGGGTTTAGGAGGACCCTGTATTCCCAGACCTGCCCTCTCCCCTGAATCACTGGGTAAGCACCGATTGTATAATGGAACCAACACCGCTTTTTCTCTTCACTAAAAATATTAAAAAGATAGGCCTGTTGCTCTTGACGAAATGTTAGCTTTGGAAATTAGTTCTAAATTATGTTTAAGGTTGTAAATGAGCTTAGCACCACGTGACTTGCATGGGGAATTATTTTAAGGAGTTTAGATCCATAATGGTTCCAAGTAATTATGCCATTTTATTTTCCATACAATATTGATTTTAATTGTAACACTAATGAGCATTGAGGACACTTCACGTTCACTCATGTAAAGTGATTGGATGGATTGAGGTCTGGTGACAGTTGATGGATTTAATGGAAGTTTAGATTCAATTTGTATTTCAGTGGTATATTAGAAAACTTTTTTAGATAGGTTTTCTTGGTAAATTAAAGGATTCAGGGGGAATGATTATGAAATAATTGATTAAAGGGTGTGTAATATTAGTTTTCATTGAACTTAAACTTGTATGGGTTCGATTTAAAACCTAATTCAATACATTTTAGATTTTATATTTCCCTAAACTCTTCTGGAGCACTAATTTTGTCACGCTTGTCATTCTAACCTAATGATGATTTAATGTCTGCAAACCTGAATGAATTTGTATGCAAGGAATTCTGTGTGTCTAATCAGTAAGGGTTGAAATTTGGCAAATGAGATGATAAAAAAATGAAAAAATTTAAATAGAAAATGAAAATAATGATTATACGTTAGAAAGTACTTTTAGTAATGTTCTTGGCTAGTAAACACATCTTTTTCTCTCTTCTTTTTATCATGTAATATTTAGAAGGTGATTGAACCTTGAAAGAAGTAACTACTACTAAATTGTGAAGAGTGTTTATTTAGAGCAGAATCTCAATGCTCACTTTCTGTCCTCTGTCCCTGAAACTTTGCTCTGGAATTATAAATAAAAAGCAGAAAGAGGCTAGACTACCTTTTAAGAGCTCACCCACCTTCCCCAGAAACCTGCAGAGACCATCCAATGTTCTCTAGTCAAAGTACTCCTTTGCTTCATTGTTGATGAACGTGCAGAACTAGAATAGGGGGTAGATTCCTCATGCTGCACATAAGTCCCTGGCGCAGGTCCTAAGCGGAGCAGCCCCTCCTCACTAACCCAGGGAACCCCGTCTGGTTTAACCCTGCTGTTCTTGCTCCGAGACCTCACGCCACTGAAAGACGGTGGTGCAGCCTCAGCAGTCGACACGGAGGTTTCCTGGCAGTCCTTCACCTCCGTTGCTCACTGCCTTCAGGGGGAAAAGGAGACAGTCCAAAGCCACACACTGTGTCTGCACCCAACCCAAGTGACGAGGACAGATGACTCTTAAGGGAAAAACCTCTGGACTTCGTTACCCACCAGACGTGAGGGTGGGTTTTGAGGTGGAATGAGAGATCAGTGTGATTATGGTTCAGGCTGAATTGGACTAAAAAAAAAGAGGAAATTAGCATAGCATCACAACTAGTTTCTAGTATATGAAAAGCAGAACTTTAAGTGTATGAAACCTGTAACCCCCTAGCAGAGGTCAGCGCTAAAACGGCATGTGACTCAGGAGCACAGGAATGACAGACCGCGCTGTAGACGCGTGGCCGAATAGCGGCGTCACCCTCCGCAGCGCCGGAGCTGCTGGAGAGGGACCCGCAGCTGACCTCCCTGCCCCAGCTGACGCGCCGGCCCCCCGACTCAGGGCCGAGAGACGGGGCGCTTCTCTCACAGCATCTCCCCGGCTCCCCGGGCCTGGGACGTGGCCTTGGGAGGCAGGGGCGCTTATTCCACACCTCACAGGTGAAGAAGGGGCTGGGATAAGTAAGCTGCCCGAGGCTGCGTGGGTAATGTTGGCAGCTCGGCCGTTTGAAACTCCGTCCGCCCGCAGGGCTTTTCAGGTGCCTCTCTGCGTGGCCTTGGCCTTCTTCTGATTTTGCGCATTAGAGTGAACACCAGGCCAGACACTTGTTCTGAAGGCCCGTGTGGCGTTGTTATTTCATATTCCCAGTATGACTTCTCCATGAAAACACGTTCCCAGATTGTCATTTTTTAGCTGTGCCGTTTCTCTCCCAGCCAGATTTGACCCCTCCACGCAAAGACATCAGGAAGACGTGGGGAGGGGCGGGGATTGCTGAGGGTTCTGTGTGGGAGAGGCCTCCTCCGGGGGCCGCACGTCCTGTGGTTTCCTGCCGTCCACGCGGCCTGTGCACACCGGCCGGCTGCAGAGACGGCCCTGCCTCCTGGCACGCCTGCTGGAAGGCCCGGGCGGCACGCAGGGGAGCTGGGTTAGTGCAGTGTGTCCCGATGGGCTTAGTTCTGTACAGTGGCCAACAAGCAAAGACATTCTCCTTTTACATTGGTGTCTTAGGGACCACACGCTTTTGAGTGACATATCATAGTTGGCTTTATAGGACAAAGCCTTTTCATTCAGGCGCTCGTTTTATTATGACTTAAAGCCGCCAGCGATGGGAGAGGGAGAGGGACGGCTAGCGCAGCTCTGACGAGGGACCGGGAGACCCTCTTCCCTGGGCCTCTGTGTGCCACCGGCTCCTGGAGGATCCGAGCGGGACACGCATCCAGCTAGCTCCCCGACTGACCCACACTGGACTGTTGTTTATTTACTTCATATGATTTTCATTGTGACTTAAAACATTTTATTTTTGTTGTTGAAAGTGTTTCAGATGTCTGCCCGCGCCCCCCCTCCCCGCCCCGGCCATTTATCCCTTCCTCCCCACTTCCAGCCCCTCCGCAGCTTCCCCGCACTATTGTGTGTGCCCATGGGTTATGCATGTATGCATCTAAGGTCTTTGGTTAATCTCCTCCTGCTCCCTCCTCCCCTTCCCTCTGAGAATCAGCAGCATATGGAGAGACCCGGAGAGTATTAGGCTAATTAAACAAGCCAGTCAGAGAAAGGCAAATAGCACTTGCCCTCACTTCTAGGTGGGATCTAATGAACAAAATAAACTGACAAAATAGGTCCGGAGACACGGAAGCAGGCAGCTGGACTAGTTTTTAAAGTTACAGCGCTGTCAAGGTGAAACTGATACACAGCAACCTGAAAACATTTAAAGGGTGCCGTTAGGTAAGTTGTGATATGTATACGTCGTGCAATCGCCGCCACGATCCAGATAGTGAACCTATTTGCTCCTCCCCTCACATTTCACGGAGGGCAGCTGTGATTCCCTCACCAGTTGTTTGCACGTGTCCCTGTCACCAGTCACCGATCTGATTTTTGTCACTGCATGTTAGTTTGTATTTTTCTAGAGTTTTATCTAAAACGAAGGGCCGTAGCCTGGCCAGTGTGGCTCAGGGGTTGAGCGTTGAGGCACAGGCCTGGGTTGCAAGCTCAGTTCCCGGTGGGTGCGTGCAGGAGGCAGCCGGTCCATGATTCTCTCTCAGCATTGCTGTTTCTCTCTCTCTTTCCCTCGCCCCTCCTCTCCACAATCAATAAAAATGTATTATAAAAAATAAAAGAAAAGAAGGAAGGTAATGTTTTCTTTTTGCTCTAATTATTTTGCGATTCATGCACGTTTGGTGCATGTACCAATTGTTCGTTTTTATGGCCAAGTAAGAACTGCGTTATGTGGGTATGCAGTTTGTTTATCCATTCATATGTTGATGAGTATTTGGATGACTTTGAGGCTTGGACTCATAACTAAAGCTGGTGTGAACATCTGTGTATATCTATATTACTCTTCTTTTTCTCTTCGGAAAGACACAGGGCTGGGTGTTGGCGTCATATGGCAGGCATTCGAGTGGTGGCCAGATTTCCAGTCTCGGTAATCATTGTCCGTGAGTGTACGGGCCTGTTTGGACCATCCCTCGGTCCCACTGCTCTGTTTGTCTCATTTTACACCGGCACTGCACTGCTTTCGTTAAGGGGGCTTTCTGATCTCCACGTCAGGTGGCATTAGTTCTCCAACCTTGTTCTCCGTTTCCAGAACGCTCTGTGCTGTTCCATATGGATTTTAGGGCCAGTTTGTCCATGTCTTCCGAACGGTCTGCTGGGATTCTGATTGGGATTACACTGAATTTATGAATCCATTTGGGAAGAAGTAACACCTGAACAATACTAAGTCTTTTAAATCACGAGCAAGGTCTTTGGGTGGCTGACATTTAGAACCATATCTGGGTGTAAAATGTAAATCGCTCCGAATCACCGGTCAGGAAAGAAAGGAAGGGGATTCTAGGGTGCCTCCCAGTTAGAATAAGCAAGACCCTGGGCGTCGGTCTTCCTGCTTGCTTCGCCCGACCAGGTCGCCCACAGAATTCTCCCTTACCGTGCCATGTCCACATGTTAGAAGCCGTCCCCCAAATAGTAACCTTCTCCACACGCATCCTGGTCCTGCAGCTGCCACGTGACTGTAGATGTTACACTCACCTGGTCTGCTGGCACCCGACCAGGTGGCGGGCATTGTGGGTGAGGTTAGCGGTCCAAGAGTATCCGCATTCTCTTGTGAGCAGCTCCCGCTTCTTGGGAGTTTCCCGCGGGGAAGGCCAAGGAGTGTGCGAGAAGACGAAGCCATGACTGACAGGAGGCCGTCCAGCAGTGAAGGGAGCGGGGCGCCGCAGGCTTTCCTCGGGGATCGGCCACAGTTTGGAACCCCAGCTTTGACCTGGGTGACGGGATCCTCACCACCGCGGCGGGTGGCCCGGGCCTGCGTCGTCAGTTGTATAAAGGTGACAAATGGATTGGTGGCTGGGCCACTGCGGGTTAGCCACCAGGTCTTCAGGGACGGGTCGAAGCACATCTGTCCGTGAGAGCGGGCCTGTGCGGCCCTCCTGCGTGGAGAGCACATCTCCAACGGGGCCCGCTTGTGGTTGAGGACAGGAAGTCACCTGCCTGAGTTGAGGCTGTCCCTGCGCCTGCAGATCTGGGGACTCAGTTGCTCTGAGCCTTTTTCCGTGAAGGGCACGGGACATGGGAATAGCACGGAGAGGGGGAAAGTAAATACTTGGTTTAGTGTACGTGGTACATGGCTGTTTTTAGCATACTGTATCTTCCCACGTTTTGTCTTTAACTTTGTATGTTCTCGTTGCCACGCACTGCCTATGCAAACGTGACCTGTGTGTCCAGTGACCGCCTTTGCTTCACTCCCTGTGAATGATTTGTGCAGCTCACCCACCGCACCTCCCGAGTTCCCGCCTCCTCGTGTGATCTGTTCTTTTCAGCCCCGTCAGGCCTGTCTCCCGCTGCACAGCCAGCTCCTTCCGTGCGGCCTGCCCTCCCGCGCCACGATGACTTCCAGATTAGAGCAGGGCTGGGGACAGGTTTACTGACAGGGCCACACGGACAACCGGCCCGGATCCGGCCTGTAAACCAGAAGGCCAAATGTCGTTTTCCTCTCCAAAGTGAGGTTTTAGGGTTCTAGTCTTCACATGTAATTTAGAGAGTTCAGAAGACGTTATGTTCCGTATGGCAATGCTGAAAGTATTTAATAAGCATTGGCAAAACAAGTAAATAAAAATAAATAAAAAATAACCGTGTGGTAGGCAGTGCTCCGCCAATTAACAGTTTATTTCATTGTTTAAAAGAATCTTCATTGTTGCAAGTATTACATAGGCCCCCTCCCCCCCGACAGTGACCTCTTTTAGCACCCCTCCCCCGCCGCCCAGGCTGGGGTTGTTTTATTAGCTGCAGAACGAACGGCGTCACTATGAAAGCTAACGGGCTTGTTTGTGACTCCTTCAGAACGGGAACAAGGCAAAAATACTCAGCCCAGAGAACGGTGACCTGAAAACCGTGTATGTCAAACAGGTTAGAACTTGAAATAGTTGAAGGCTGGGACCCAAATCAGGAGTCATTCACTCACAGAGCTGACAGATGTCAGCAAATGCTAATACAATGTGTGCGCCCCGACTATTTCCCAGCGCGTAACTAACCGCACAGAGGATGTGATCGGGCGTTGTCACTAACTGCTTACTAATGAGGCAGAGGATGGCTAGTTCCCGAGCCCGGAGTGCTCGCTCAATGCCACGGTCAGCTGCTGCTCCTGCCGCTGGAGAAGGAGGAGGGCCGCCGGCCGCGATGAGGTGGGACTGGGGCTCCTTTCGTCCTGTGTGCTTGCCCAGGGGGAGCGGAATGGGTGAAGTTCAACTCTGAGTGACCTTGAAGACAGCGAATCTGTGGCCGGCCAACAATGGCTTTAGTTTTTAGACTCTTCGTATAAATTTATTGTCATCAGGGCCAGCGCCATCGCCATCGGAAGTTCCATCAACAACGCAAATAGCTCATTTCCATTTCCATCAAAGCTGAGCAGAAGGCGATCTGCCAATATGCCTTGGGGACTGGCCTGCAGAGTACAGCTAGCAGAGCGCGTTTCATGACAAAAGCGCGTGGTTATCATCACGTGCGGCCTTCCCTTTGGCATACAAGAGCAATGCCACCCACGTGGCTGATGAACTTGGAGGCATAAACAAGAGGTGGCGCCGGGGCTTCTGACTTAGAACACGTGCCCCCTTGTGCTCAGGAGCCTCGCTTTTGGGGTCCGGTCACGTGTTCCGTGAACCAGGGCCTCCGGGGCTCCCTGTGTGCTGGGCAGTCCCCTGAGTGCTGGGATGCGGTGTGAGCCACGGCTCAGCGCCTCGGCCGCTTGCGCCCCAGCGGGGAGGCGGGCAGGGGGGCACACCCACAGTGCTAACGGGTGGGCGCTTTGAAGGGCAGGGGCGTCTTCCTGTCTTTGCTGCCGGAGGTGGGAAACGCTCCCTGGAGGAAGCTCAGGCGCTCACGGTGCGATCTGAAGTTTACCAGGTGAAAAGGGCGGGGAGGGAGAGCAGGGAGAGCCAGGGGCCGTGCGGAGGCCTGTGGAGGGGGCACACGAGATGCTTAGAGAAGGCCAGGGAGGCCGGAGCACTGAGAGCCGTGGGTCACCTTGTGGCTGGTTCTGGAGGGAAGAGCCAGAGCTCCTGGGGCCAGGAAGCGCATTGCAGGAGGCGTGTCTTCATGCCATAGAGCGAAGGGCGCCCCCTGGAGGGATTAAGGGAAGGGGGTGACATGAGCGCGTGTGGGTTTGGTAAGAATCGCTGTGGCTGCGGTTAGAACATGGACTGACGTGAGCCACGCCGGCTGTGGGCGAGCGCCGTTAGGAAGCCGTTACCGTCGTTTGGGCGGCAAGCAGGGGGACTGACGAGAGGCACGGAGACCTGAGCTGCCATTGCACCGCGCTCCCAGCGCGCCCGCTCCCCGCCGGGAACCTGCCCGCACTGCTGGTCTCCTGGAAGGCACAGTCCTCGTCTGTCCTCACGTCTGAGTCAGGCGGGATCCATCCCTCTGGGCCCAGGCCCCGGCTCCGGCTCCGGCTCTCTGCCTGGGGGGCCTCTCCGCAGAGGCTCCCGGTCTTCAGGCTCCACCGCCCGGGTGTTTGGCCTGCGTGGCCTCCACCTGCTGTCTCCCGCACTTCTCCCGCTTCTCACGGCCCTCACGTCGCGCTGACCTTTCTTTCTGCAAACTGGTTTCTCTGCGTCCTCCTTCCTTTTCGCTCTCTCATTGTTGTGCCCCGTGTTTAAGGGAACACGTTACCTGTGGAGTGAGGGGTGACCTGAGGATATAATTCCAGGAGTAGGTGGTTCTGAGAAGAGGGGAGACTCCTTACTCCATCCAAGAACAAGGAAACACCTTCCCTTCGACAAGCAAAGAGTAATTTTTCCAAGTCTTTTAAAAGTTGGTCACCCAGAACTGGACACACTCTTATTGTGCGCGGGCGAGCCCCCCTCCCCCCGACCCCTCCCCCTGCCCCCCTCCAGTCCCACCCCCCCTTCCACGTGTCTCTCTGCTCCACAGCGAGCTGTCAGGTTGCTGTCCCTGGCTGACCCTTCACTGCTGATAGGCCAGCGCCCAGCTGGAATGGAGGAAGCATCTGTGCCTAAAGCAGTGGTTCCCGCTCACGGGGGACTCACGGGGGCGGGGGAGGGTGGGCCTTGTGACCGGGTGCCGATGAAAGTCCCTCTTCTGCTCTGATATCGCCAGTCCGGTGGGATGCGGGAGCGGCACCTCGATCTAGCTGGGCACGGGGCGGGGGGGGGGGGGGGCGGTTTCGGCGGCCCGCTCGTCCCTTGCTAACAGGGATGCGGTTGCGTTTGTGATTTCCTGTGGTGTGTGGCTAGCGTAGGGCCGTTATCTGAACGCTGACAGCCCTTCCTAGGTCAGGAGGGCGAGGGTTCCTCCCAGATGCGTTGGTCTGCCCCCACGGGCTCTCGCCTCCTCAGCATCTGCTCTGGGGTGAGGCCGAGCGCGCCTCATTCTTCGGGCCCCGCTGCCCCAGCCGGTGGCTTCCCGCACCTCTCCGAGTCTTCCCACCAGCTTCGTGTGTAAGGCCCGGGGCGCAGAGAGACGGATGCCTGCTCCAGCTTGGCGGGGAGCAAGGCGCTTCCTTCACTGACTTAAGTAAAAATCTATCCTTTCCCCCAGGAGACAGCAGTGCTCGGCCAGTTCACGTTATCCTTGTTTTATGTACACCTTGTTCTTTCTGGAATTTTCAACAGCCTGGGTATAAACCTTAGATTGTGCCGGCACACAGTACTAATTGCTGTGATTCGCCGTGGGCCTACTATGTGCTCGACATGTTGTTTGCTGCTAACCGCCCCCCCCCCCCCCCGCCCCCCGCCACTCCATGTTGTAGATGAAGAACACGAGGCTCGTGGAACCAAATTAACTTCGCATGGGCAGAACGTTCGCCAACGTTTGAGGGAGGGAACGAACCAAGCGATGTCTATGGAGAGCAGAAGTTCAATCGCTCATTCATGCAACACACATTTATTACGTAGAGCGCTTTATTTATTATATAGAGCGCAAATATTTATTATATAGAGATGTCCCCTATCTCTCCCCCCCCCCCCGCCCCCATTACCCAGGAGGCAGCGGGAAGGGTTGCATCAACTTGGGACGGGTTGGTCACATGTTGTTATGGTGGTGACGGTCGTCTTTGGGATTAGAAATAGCCTCTTGCAGTATAAACACCTTGCCCTTCGCCTTCATCACACAGTTGCCAGCAAAGTAGATGGCATCTCAGCGTTGGCACAGTCTCCGCCAGCCCTTCAAACCCAGCACAATTAAAATCGCTGTCAGGACTTGATTTGACTTACGTTTAAAACAGGGCCTTTTTGAAAGTCTCCCTTTATCCTATTTTACTTTTTTATTAGTGTTTCATGACATTGACATTTTGAAGAGTCTTGTTGTCCATAACGGTTTCAGAGCGAGGTAGCCAGGGGTCATGCAGACTCGGGACCCAGGGGCCGAAGCTAACTTAGGGGCAGGTGCTCCCTTTAGGCCGCCGGGACGTAGCCCTGGGCTCTGTCGTCAGCACCCGGGTATGGCCTCGGGGTCAGCAGTCACCCGGGTGAGTGAGTGCGCAGCCTCCGCGTGGCTTCCTCTGAAGGCCTTGGTTCGAAGGCTTCCCTCCAGCCGGTCTCAGGATGACGTCGCCATATGTTAGCTGTCCTTCCCGTTGGGTTCTGGGAGGAGGCGAGGGCAGCTGCTCTCTGACCTGCCGCCGTCTCTAACAGGGTCTCCCACAGAGACGGTGAGTGCTTTGAGGAACTCGATCGAGTTAAATATTTTGGATCCATTTAAGTCTACCCAGCCTGTGCTTTTACTTTTCTCTAGTCCATTCCTCACAGGGCACTGTAAAATAGCACTGTAGAACAAGTTAACAGCGGTTCTACGCCGTTTTCAAACAAGATGAAGCTGCCTTTAGGTTCAGTCCCTAAGAAATAACTAAGATCACGCCAGAGGTACTGCACAGAGCCACGGCAATGCCCAGGAAGCGCTTTTCCGTACAAGCGTGTGGCTGTCACGCTGCACTGCCAGGTGGGTTCGCCGATGAGATCGTTGCTTTAACGTAAATTTATTCCCGTCAAAATCTTTGTCAGACTTTGCACTTATGTGACTTCTCTTTTTAGGCACCCTGTAATCAGTACAACAACTTCCAAGGAAAAAAATGGGAAAAAGACAGGTGAATCCTGGGAAGGAACGTTAACGGAGCTCATGTGAAATGCGAATGGATCTGGCGTGCAGTGGGCGAGGGTCCCTTTGCTGTGCAAGTACAGGTGACAGAGCTCCGAGCTTGAGATCTTTTTAAAACCTTTGAAGGTGCAGATAGAACAGCTTTCATATAAACAGGGTCCTCTGCTCAACAGGCTTATAATTCAGTATTATTTACTACTAGAGGCCCGGTGCATGAAATTCGTGCACCTGGGGGTGGGGGGGGGGAGGTGTCCCTCAGCTCAGCCTGCACCTTCTCCAATCTGGGACCCCTCGAGGGATGTCCGACTGCTGGTTAGGTCAGATCCCAAAGGGATTGGCCCTAAACCAGCAGTCGGACATCCCTCTCACAATCCAGGATTGCTGGCTCCCAACCACTTGCCTGCCTGCCAGCCTGATCACCCCCTAACCACTCCCCTGCCAACCTGATCACCCCCTAACCACTCCCCTGCCAGCCTGATCAATGCCTAACTGCTCCCCTGCTGGCCCAATTGCCCCCAACTGCCCTCCCTTACTGGCCCTGTCACCCCCAACTGCCCTCCCTTACTGGCCCTGTCACCCCCAACTGCCCTCCCCTGCTGGCCTGTTCCCCCCAACTGCCCTCCCCTGCTGGCCTGTTCCCCCTCAACTGCCCTCCCCTGCTGGCCCAGGTGCCACTAACTGCCCTCCCCTGCTTGCCTGATCGCCCACAACTACCCTCCCCTGCCAGACATCTTGTGGTGGCTATCTTTGACCACACGGGGGCGGCCATCTTGTGCGAGGGTGTGAGGGTCAATTTGCATATTACCTCTTTATTGTATAGGATATCTATTTTAACATATTAAAGATACATTAAGCTACATTAGACGAAGCAATATTTTGTGTTCATTTTTTTAAAAATTATAAAAGCGAAATAACTCAATTGTAACAATTACAGCAGTTAACATATCATGGAGGAAAAGTACGTTATTTTCCCTGGCCTCCTCCTCCTCACTCTCCCTCTTCTCTGCTCGTGTTTCAGCAGTGTAGGGTTTATCAGTTCACGCCGTTCTCCATGCTCAGGCAAGTTCAGACTCACTTCCTCTTCCACGCCTAGGCTCCTGGGACCCGTGCTCCAGCGCCCGTGCTTAATGCCTTGGGCGTTTGCTTCCTGGCTTTTGTCCTCAGTTTGGCTCAGATAAGTTCATAAAAATTGTCCACGGGTCTGGACATTCCTGGCTGTGTAGCCGCTTCTCCTTGGCCCTCTGTGAATTCTTCTTCACGGCATTTGCCAACGTTTCGCCGAGTTGCCTTCTTTAAATCAGTTTGGGAGTACTTTCTATGTCAAGGGTACGGACACTTTGATGATTATGTCTTTTGGAAGAATTCTTTGTTATCAGTCTATAAATTTTTGAAGAAGTTTAAGATTTTTTTGCTCTGTAATAAATAAAAGATATTTGTTATTATTAAAATTGTCTATCTTTATGTCATTGTGGACTTCCTATCTTCCTAGCTCTAGAAATAGTCTCTTCACTTTTCTTATTATGAATGACACTGTCTTATTTTTTATATGGAAATCTTTAACTCATCTGTAATTGCTTTTCCGTGTGGTGAAATATAGGGCCAACCTTTGCCTTTTTCTTGATCCCTAGCCATTTACTACGCCAATGCCATTTAGTAAATAAACCGCCTTTTCCCTCTGAGTTTAAATGGCATCCGTATTCTTTTAAAATATTTCAATGATTGCGTTTCTTCTCCAGGTTAACCCCTTTCCAACAAGGTAATGGCTTTGTAAAAGCGGGATTTAGCTAATTGGAAAGGTTACTGCTCTGTGCTCCTGTGTCAAAGGCCACCTGCTACTCTTTGTTGCTGCTGGCTAAAATGGCAAGCCCGGGAGGGTTACTGCTGCGAACAAATCCAATAATCAGGGGTGACTGAACAATTTTAGGGGCCTGGGGAAAAAGGGGAAATCGGGGGTATTCATTCAGTGCTTCTACCAAAGCAGTCACATGTAAGTCTAGAAAGTCAAGTATTAAATACGAGAAAGCACTCTGCTCCCACCCCCCCCACCCCCGCTCCCGCCTTTTCAAACACATACAGAGAAATTAGGCTCAGCAAGGCCTTCCTCCTTCATGGTGAAGCTATATGGGGACGGCTGTCCATGTGAGGCTGTGTTAGGGTGTGGGATGGGGGCACCCCAAAGCCGTACTTATGCAGGGATCTGAAGGCAAACTACCCACTTGGCAGCTTTATTTTGGGCTCATCCTTAAAGTCTGCCCCGCACAGAGAGATGCGGTCCGTTGTAGCTCAGCTTTCTTTCATTGTGGACGTAAGTCCTGGGGCTGGTGAGTCAGCGCCACGCTCTCCGCCGTCTTTGCCTGGGAATGCTGACTGGATCCCTCTCCATCAGACCGGTGAGGAGGGAGCAGAGGGGCCTTAGTGTCTCCAGCCAGGAGGCAGCGGCACGGGTTGGTCACATGTTGTTATGGTGGTGACGGTCGTCTTTGGGATTAGAAATAGCCCCCTGCAGTACAAAGAACCCTCAATGGGACAGCGTCAACATCCGACAGTGAGCCCACAAGCAAGTAGCCTTTGCTGTATTCCTAAGAAGGCATGGCGTGCAGCTGCTCAGTAGTCTGTTTTTGATGAGTGTGTATAGCAGGTAAATGTTCTCCCTGTATTCTCTTTCGTCACGAAGCAGTATCGGCAGTGGAGACCCAGCATGTAGACGCAGAAGACAGCGCAGAGCCAACAAGAGACTTCCGGGACGAGTTTGCTCATTTCCCAGATGCTCCCTGAGTGTCAGCTCCGCCTTCGGGGCCGGTAGGTTCTGGGGACCAACGGTGAAGGCTGTCGTCTTTTCTGCCCAGTAGCTTTGGGGCTGGGGACAGGTGCCCTGTATCGCTGAAGTGCCGTGCTTTAGCAGTTCCACGAGGGTCAGGATGCCGTGAGCATGCGCGGAGACCCCAGAGCAGACGGGGCGTGAGCTCGACAGGACTTCCTGGAGGTGGTGACAGAGCTGAGCTCAGCAGGCGGAAAGGCGTTAGCCCGGCAGCTGGCTTGATAACGCGGTGGGCCTTGACCTTGGGCGGCCGGTTCCTTTCACTTGGCTCTCCTCTGTCGGGATGGTGGCCGGTTCCTTTCACTTGGCTCTCCTCTGTCGGGATGGTGGCCGCTGTCCCGGGTTCTTGGTCATTCCACACATGTGTCTGAACAGCCTTGTCTCTGTCGACAATGTCTAGGTACTGGGATTGCGGTCGAAAGCGTGTTAACGGTAGGTCAGTCTGGGAGGAGAACTGGGATACTTTAAGAAGAGATTTGCTGCTCATGAATTCTTGTAGTTTTCCATTCTCACAGCGTCGGTATTTCCGCTTCGTCCCTCAAGGATAACGAGGTGGACCTGGAAGTTGTTTTTCTTTCAGCACTTGAACCTGTCACTTCCGCTGGCCTCCACGGTTTCTGCGGAGAAATCTGGCCCTTGACTCTGATTCCTCTGTGAATAAGGCGTGTCTGTCTGTCTGGTTCCAAACGGCTTTGCTTCAGTCGTGGTGGACAATTGTGGGGGTTTATCATATCAAGATTCATTCCGCTCCTGGAATCTGTATGTTTATGTCTTTTGCTAAATTTGGGGAACATTTAGCCATTCTCTCCTCAAGGGTTCTTTCAGCCCCGCGCGCCTCCTCCTCTCCTGGGACCC
Organism: Corynorhinus townsendii; assembly: GCA_026230045.1. Taxonomy (NCBI): domain Eukaryota; kingdom Metazoa; phylum Chordata; class Mammalia; order Chiroptera; family Vespertilionidae; genus Corynorhinus; species Corynorhinus townsendii. The sequence goes on along the minus strand of JAPDVU010000006.1, from coordinate 170,789,105 downwards.
CGCGACCAGGCTCTGGGGGTTTTGTTCTCGTGCTGGAGGCCCCGCGGCCTTGTCATTTACGTGCCCGTGTGTCTTCTCGGTTGTCCTGATCGGTAAATTGCATTTTCCTCTCTTCAAGTTTACGGGTTTTAGCCTGTTACCTGCATTCTCCTATGGAGTGCTTCCAGCAAGTTTCCTTTTTTAAAAAATTTTCTGTTTTTGTATTGTGTTTTTCAATTCTATAACTTCCATTTGGATTCTTTTTCCTAACTTCTGTTTCATTTCTTGGCTGCCATGATGGTTCCCTTTCTTTCTCTTTAACTTGTTCCGGCTGATTTGTAGTTGCTTGTAGGTGCGTTTTTCTGATGGCTGCTTTAAAACCCTTGTCAGATAATTCGAACATATGTGTCATCTGCGTGTTGGCACCACTTGATAGTCCTCTCACTCCAGTTGTGATTTTCCTGGTTTTGGGGCATAGCGTCGGGTTTTTAATTGAATCTTAGACATTTTGATTCAGGTCCTGGTCTACTTCCGTTCGTGGTTCCAGAGACGCCTGGATTTTTAAGAGCCTTGGTCTTGTTTTTTTTTGTGTTTTTTTTTTGTGTCTCTCCACCCTGCCTCCTCCTTCCCCTCCCCCACTCCTCTCCCTCATATCCCCCCTCACCCCCCACCACCCCTAAAGTTCTACCCCCAGCCTTGCACCGTTCCTGCTGGTGCCTCCTGAGGGTGCAGAGGTGCCTCCCCAGTCGGGGCTGCCTGGTGGCTTTGGAGGGGGGAGGGGGGAGGGGGCGTTGACCAGGTCGGGAGAAGGGGTGCTGCTCTGGCTTCTTGTCGGGGACGGTGCTTCACGGAGCCCCTTTCTGGGACTCTCTGCTCGCCCGGTGCCCGCGCTCAGGCTGCGGTTAACCAAGGGGAGGAAGGCGCTACCTGAGCTGCCTCCTTTGCTCGCGTGCAGGCTGGGAAGCACGGGGCCTGGTGTGCTTTCCGCCCTGAGGTGGGGGTGCATAAGATGCCCTGCCCGTCTGTCTTGGCGCCCGTCCTGGCGTCCCTAACCCGTTCACTCCCTCTTCCCACTTTTCAGAAGCCTCGCTGGGTGAGGAGCCAGTGCGTGTCCTAACGGGCTCTTGTGCTCTTCCCCATCCTGTTCACACACACACACACACACACACACACACACACACACACACGTTGCCCTCTCCTCCCTTCTTCCAATTTCTCAGCCTTTGGTCGAGGGAGACCGCGGTGCTTACATTTTAATGATGAATTGTTGTTCGCAGCTGGCTCACCCAGTTACTATCAGGATATCTCTCTTCCTCACGGGTCCCTGTGTGCTACACACCTATTGGTAGCTTCTCCCAGACTCTCTGACGTTTAGCTCACGGTGGACAAAACTACCAGCTGGCTTACCCCCGCTCCCCCAGCTGGTCCTCCGACAGGCTCACTGCGGTCGGAGCCGGTGGCTCGCTGGGCTTGTGTGCACGTCACAGCGACGCCAGCCTCCCCTCCTCGCTGTCCCCTCCTTGGCCACCTCTCCGCATTCTGCACCTCGCCCTAGTCCGCGTTTCACTTCCTGTTTGTGGGCGCGCAGCCTCTGAAGGTGCCTGATAATGCACGTTGGACAAGTACATTTTTAGACACTTTGATCTTGGAAAATACCTTTCGGCTCCTTTCACACTTGTCTGGGTGTGAAATTCTTGGTTGGAAATCATTTTCCTTCGGAATTGGCAGTGCTGCCCCTTGCCTTGCTGCCTTCAGTGACTCTCTTGGGAAATCCGACGAAATCAGACGGCATTCTGATTCTCGTAAATGACAGACCAGTAAATGGATGCTTTGTGAATGCTGCTCTTTCTCTGTGACGTTTCTAAAAGTTGCCTGGCTATGCCTGGATGTGGCACGGGGCCACCGGGCTGAATCTTGGAGGGCCACTTTAATATGGAGAACGTTTTCCTTTCACGGGGAAGTGTCTGATAGGATTTCTTTGGGAATGTCTTGCCGCTTGTGTCTCTCTTATCACTTTCTGGAATTCTGCTAGAATATAAGCTCTAAAAATAAAGAGGTTTCTGTCTTTTTGGCTTATATTCTACCTCAAGTGCCTAGAACAGTGGTCGGCAAACTCCTTAGTCAACAGAGCCAAATATCAACAGGACAACGATGGACATTTCTTTGGAGAGCCGAAAACCGACTTCAGCGCATGGGCCACGAAGTCTCAGTCGCACTGTACGTGCGCGCCCGCACGTGGTGTTTTGTGGAAGAGCCACACTCAAGGGGCCAAAGAGCCGCATGTGGCTCGCGAGCCGCGGTTTGCCGACCACTGGCCTAGAGCATTGTCTGTACAGACTAAGCGCTCTATAGAATAAATTTTTGTGGAATGAATGAGTGATGGAACTTCTGCTTGGCGGTTAAATCTCCTGAGTTCATCTCTTAATTTTTCCTTTTACTGCAAAACTCCTTTTCTTTTTGTCTGTATGCAGGGAGATTTCCTCAGCGCGCCTTCCCGTGGTCCTGCTGTTTTGTCTGCTAATATAATGTTATTTTCCAAGAGCCCTTCCCCCTTTATATATATATATATATTTTTTTTAATTTTTAATTTTTTTTATTTTTATTTTTTGTGAAGCACATCCATGATGAGAGTCCTGGCGGGAACAGAATAGTCTGCAGGTGTACAACGTACCTGCGGTTGGTTTCTACCTGTGGTATGAGATGGAGGTCAATATTTAATTTTTCCCTGTGCATGTGTGTTAATGTGATCATTCTTTCTCCAGGGCACCGGCACTGTGTATGTGTGGGACTCTCTGTTTGCTCATGCTAATAACGTCTATTTATTTAATAGATTCTCTTTTCTCTATCCTTGCACACTTTTAATTGCTATGGTTTTATAAATAGAATTTATATTTAGTAATGAATTATCTAAGTTTGTTCTTATTTAAGATTGTCTTGATCATTATTGACATTTTTTGTGTTTCCATGTAAATTTGTGGACTCGACTGTTGTTTCCTAGATTGATTTAGGCATCTCTTTTTAATGGGAAAATGCTTTCTAGATTTTCCTCAGTCACATCACACGGGTCCCAATGAGCTCAAAAATATCTTTAAGGTTTTGTATGGGATTGCATTAACCTGTAGCTCAACCTGGGAGCACTGATGTCTTTACAGTGCTATGTCTTTTAATCCATGATGTCTGTCTATTATTCTTTTTATTGGAATTTTTTCATTTTTGAAGAACAAATTGCATGAGAATTTTGTCTGTCGCCTGCAGTACTGTGCTCATTTAGCAGGCGTTTGGCGTTATATTTGTAGTAAATTCTTATACCCCTTTTGCATAAGGTATGTTTTCTTATGCTTCCTATATGCTTTATCACGTTAAAGTGTTTCTGGTTTTAAACCATTTGAGACTCGCGAATCTTTTGCGCGCGCGTGCGTGTGTCTGTGTGTGTATGTGTGTGCGTGTGTGTCTGTATGTGTGTCTGTGTGTCTCTGTCTGTGTGTCTATGTGTGCGTGTGTGTCTGTATGTGTGTCTGTGTGTCTCTGTGTGTCTATGTGTGCGTGTGTGTCTGTGTGTGTGTGTCTGTGTGTGTCTGTGTCTGTGTGTGTGTGTCTCTGTGTGTGTGTGTCTCTGTGTGTGTGTGTCTGTGTGTGTGTGTGTGTGTCTCTGTGTGTGTGTATGTGTGTCTGTGTGTGTGTGTGTCTGTCTGTGTATGTGTGTCTGTGTGTGTCTCTGTGTGTGTGTGTCTGTCTGTGTGTGTGTCTGTGTGTGTCTCTGTGTGTGTGTATGTGTGTGTGTGTCTCTGTGTCTGTGTCTGTGTGTGTCTGTGTGTGTCTGTGTGTCTGTGTGTCTCTGTGTGTGTCTGTGTTTGTGTGTCCGTGTGTGTCTCTGTGTGTGTGTCCGTGTGTGTGTGTCTGTGTGTGTCTGTGTGTGTGTCTGTGTGTGTGTCTGTCTGTGTGTGTGTGTCTGTGTGTGTGTCTGTGTGTGTGTGTCTGTGTGTGTGTGTGTCTGTGTGTATGTGTCTCTGTGTGTGTATGTGTGTGTGTGTGTCTGTGTGTGTCTGTGTGTGTCTGTGTGTCTGTGTGTATCTGTGTGTGTGTTTGTGTGTCCATGTGTCTGTGTGTGTGTGTGTCTCTGTGTGTGTGTGTGTGTCTCTGTGTGTGTGTCTCTGTATGTGTGTATGTGTGTGTGTGTGTGTGTGTGTGTGTGTGTGTGTGTGTGTGAGAAACTTTATCTGACGCTGACAGGCAGCCAGTGCAGGGCTGGGTGACTGCTCTCAGTGCCACCAAGAACCCAGCCTCTTCCTGTCTTTCCGCTTCTCCGTCCTTCGTGTGCTGATTTTTGTCCTTGTGCGCGTTGCCTCCAGTTGAGGCCTCACTCCCGTGCCACAGGCAGGAAGTAGGGACGGTGGCCACGCGATACAGGGAGATGCTTACAGAACGTACTTGATCGCTCTCTCCTAAAACCAGGAAACAAATGCTTTCCCCAGGCCCCGCCCCCCCGACGCTGCCTCCAGAATCAGAGCTCTTGTTGGCCAGACTCCCTGGCCTGGACCCTCCAGACCGGTCAGTCATCAGGGCAGTGAGGTCACCAAGCTGGTTCAGACCGGCCATGACTCGTGTCCTTGGCCTGGGGTGACCCCTCCCCCTCCGCTGCGGTTGTAGCTGCTGGGGGTTCTTGCCGCACAGAGGAGGGAAAGTCGTGTAGGCAGAAAGCATTCCCTGTCACATTTGTTTAAGCTTCAACATATAATTTGGTTTTGTTAATTTTCAGAGACTTGCCTGTACTTTGGATAGCAAAGAAAGCGGTTTTACATTTTAGTATTTTTTTTCCCTTTTTGTCCAACATTTTAAAATGAAGTAATTTTAAGATACATCTTTATTTGGAAATCCGTTTTGTTGTTTATTAAGGTAGGGTGATATTTTAAGATGGTAAATGACATTCCAATTTCCATGAGCTGCTGCTTCCTGGATTGTCTGAGGCAGAACAGCATATATCTTCTCAGTGAGAAAGTGCTTCTAAGTGTTCCTCAGCCAATACCTGCGTGCACCGCGGCACACGTGAGCCCAGACCGCTGCGTGCACCGCGGCACACGTGAGCCCAGACCGCTGCGTGCACCCGCACACGTGAGCCCAGACCGCTGCGTGCACCCGCACACGTGAGCCCGGACCGCTGCGTGCACCCGCACACGTGAGCCCAGACTGCTGCGTGCACCGCGGCACACGTGAGCTCAGACCGCTGCGTGCACCCGCACACGTGAGCCCAGACCGCTGCGTGCACCCGCACATGTGAGCCCAGACCGCTGCGTGCACCGCGGCACACGTGAGCCCAGACCACTGCGTGCACCCGCACACGTGAGCCCAGACTGCTGCGTGCGCCACGGCACACGTGAGCCCGGACCGCTGCGTGTGCGCGTCGCTGTGTTTTGGCATGATCTAATCAGGCCTGTATCAGTCTAGTCCGAGCAAGGTGGAAATGGGCAGATTAAGGCACTCTCTCCGAAGGCTTCCTAGTGACGTAGGCGCTCTGCTTTAGAATCTGAGTCAGTAACACCTTACCGCTTTTACAGGCGGTGGGTGTGACCGTCACCAAGTGGCTGAAATGGTTTTCTGGGTGTCTTTTGTTATTTGATGACAATTCACAGTTTATATCTGATTTTTATTTTATTTTTTCAGGATTCAGAAAGAAAAAATTTTTAAAAATATATTTTATTGATTTTTTACAGAGAGGAAAGGAGAGGGAGAGAGAGCTAGAAACATCAATGAGAGAGAAACATCGATCAGCTGCCTCCTGCACACCCCCCACTGGGATGTGCCCGCAACCAAGGTACATGCCCTTGACCGGAACCGAACCTGGGACCCTTCAGTCCACAGGCCGACGCTCTATCCACTGAGCCACACCGGTTTCGGCCAGAAAGAAAGAATTTGGAATGTGCTCATGGGGAAGAGCAGGGTCTCTGATAGTTCTAACGTGTCAGTATGTCAGCAGTTGGTTTATGCACAACCGCATCACACCGTTTGCACATGTAAGCGCCCGGACCCTGCCATTTCTCCCCTCCTCCTTCCTCCCTACGTGATGCAATCCCGCCCGATGCCCCCATTGGAAAACAACGGGAAACGGTTTCATGCATGTGGTGGCCGGGCCTTGGCCTCGTCGTTGTGAAGGACGCCGTCGAAGAGAACTTCCTCAAAGGCCCCGCACAGCCCTCTGGTGAAAAATGGGGAATGAATGACTCCCATTTACCCCGCTGACTCACGCATCTTGTTAACTTGTTAACCCATGAAAATTACCTAGCTCACTCACAGAAACCAGTTCTGGCTATCCATGTCTCCTCATTGCTCTGTTCCGTGTCATTTGGTATTTTTAAAAATATATTGTTTTATTGATTTCAGAGAGGAAGGGAGAGGGAGAGAGAGAGACATCCGTGATGAGAGAGAATCACAGATCGGCTGCCTCCTGCACGCCCCCCACTGGGGATGGAGCCCGGAACGCGGGCCTGCGCCCTGACCGGGAATCGAACCGTGACCTCCTGGATCTCAGGTCGGCGCTCAGCCACGGAGCCACGCCAGCCAGGCTCATTTGGTGTTTTTAAAAGAAGCCGTTGTAGACTCGGTTATTGACTAAGGAGCAGTCTTTTTATCTTCGACAGATCCATGTTTCTTTTCACATTCTAAACAATTCAGAAACGTTCAAGACCACATCACAGCCGCTTTGAGAAGCATGCGCATCCGAGGTGGGAGCTTCATGCGCTGTGATGTCCACACACAATGGAATAACATCGATGGGAGGGGTGCGCAGCTCAGCGCCCCCCGGGATAAGTGTCGGGAGCTCATCAGGTGATCGTAATTGCTCCAGGAGAGCTTGTAACGCCTGGCTTCCCAAGAGAGTGAGTTTTCTGGGTCTAGTTAGACGACTTGATCCTCATGGAAAAAATGATGAGACAGGGCCGGGCAGCAGGAGGGTCCCTCCTGGTCTCATGCAAAGGCCCCCTCTGCGGTCTCTCGTAACGATGGCGTTTCCATACATTTCCCCGTGCTCGTGTCGGATTGCGTTTAACATGTTCCCTCACGCATGTGGTGTCCGGTGCGTGGCCTCGTCGTTGTGAAGGACGTTGGGCTACAGGAGGAGGACCGAATGCAGTGCTGACTTCGGAACCGGACTGGCTGCTGTGACACATTCAGGCAGGTGGCCCGCGTTCCCCTTCTCCCTCACTCCTGGCATCCGGAGGCTCAGGGCCTTTGCCTCCATCTTTGGATGGAGCACTCAGAGGGCCAAGCAGATGTCAGATGTCCCTCCCCCTGTTAATCGCTCCCTTTCTGATAGCTTCCACCGAAAACTAATCAAGCTCCTAATAGTATGTCTTAACTCTGACTTAACCAACGGTAAAAAATATTTTGAAATCTTTCACGTACTTATTTTGGAGTACTATTACACGGACATCTTTCTCTGAGTGACACCTGGAAATGCACATTTCAAAAACCTTTTGGGAGACATTTGACTTCTTCTGTTCAAGCAAGATATTAAAGTTAAAACTCAAAATGCCTTCTCATTCGATCAATTTCTCTTCTTTCAAGAAAGCTATTTTTTAAGGCCAACATTTATAATACAAGGATAATATTTGCTTAATATCTGATTCATAGTATGTTTTTAACATTCATGGTATGTGTATGTATGTATATTTATACACACATATAAGGTACCTTGCCTGAAATATATTTTAATTTTATTATTTATTTATAAGTTTAATTTTTTATAGCAGATTTTTATAAAATACACCATGACTTTATATTGTATACTAGAGGCCCGGTGCATGAAAAGTCATGCACTGGAGTGGGGGGTCCTCAGCCTGGCCTGCCCCCTCTCACAGTCCGGGAGCCCTCAGAGGCAGGAGGCGACCCGGCGATCAGGGGAAGGTGATGCCCCATCACACCTCTGCTGCTGCCACTGCCGGCAGCGCAAGCCTCAGGTGGCCCTGGTTACCTGAGCCTCCGGTGGCCCTGGGTGGCTGGGCAGTTGCCATCTGAGGCTTGCCTGTGCCTTGGGCTGGCCCTGGAGGGCTAAGGGGGTCCGGCCACACCATGCACCTGCTGCCCCCTTCCCCCCCCGCCCCGGGGCAGGGCTGAAAGGACTGGAGGACTCTGGCAAGCTGAGGGGACTGGGTGCTGCCATCTTGTGGCTATGGGTGCCACCATCTTTGTTATGATGCGACGGTCAATTTGCATATTCCCTCTTTCTTAGATAGGATTAAATTAGTTCTTATATGGAGAAATATATACACATAAGTGATTTTTTTTTCCCTTTAGTATTTAAACCATAGTTTCCATTGAGTGTTTAAAAAGTAATAGACTTCCTGTGGCTCAGGCTCAGGCATTTGCTGTCAGAGGTGCCCCAGGGGAAGACTTCCGAGCGGAGGCACAGCCCTGACCAAAAGGCGGAGTCAGGACACTGGTGTGTGGTGGGCCACCGTGCGAGGCTGCAGGGAGAGGCCCCGCCAGCTGGAGTCAGGCCCGCTGGGGTGACCCGTGGGATTCTAAGGACGAACGCTGTAGCCTCCTTTTTGATATGCGATACGGCCCCGCTGCTGGCTGACGCCGAGGCCCTCACGTTCAGTTTGTCACCTGTGACAATCGGTGGCATCCTCTAGGTCAGTGGTTCTCCACCTTCCTAATGCCGCGACCCTTTAACACAGTTCCTCATGTTGTGGTGACCCCCAACCATAAAATTAATGAATCGTAATGTAAATATCTGTGTTTTCCAATGGTCTTAGACTCTACAGCAGTGCTTCTCCACCTGTGGGTTGTGACCCACAGGTTGAGAACCGCTAGCAGGGTTGCCCAAGACCATCGGAAAACACAGATATTAACATAACGATTCATAACAGCAAAATTACAGTTATGAAGTAGCAACGAAAATAATTTTATGGTTGGGGGGTCATCACAACATGAGGAACTGTATTAAAGGGTCGCGGCGTTCGAAAGGTTGAGAACCACTGCTCTAGAGCTTATCCTATTTTTCCCCCAACATTTGTATAACCCATGGAAATTCAACTACAAATAAAACTATTTAAACAGAAATGAAAATTAGGAGGAATCCTATCTAATAAAAGAATAATATGCAAATTGATCATACCTCTGCTACACCCACAAGCCACGCCCACCAGCCAATCAGGAGCGAGTATGCAAACTAACCCAACCAAGATGGCTGCAGCCACTGAGAGCAGGAGGCTTTGGTTTCCCTGGCAATGGAGGAAGCCAAGCTTTCCGCAGCCCTGGCCTGCCTTGGCCTCTGCTTAAGGCTACAAAGTTTTTCAAATATAGAAGATACGTAAATCCCAATAAAAATGGCTGTGACCACAGAGTGAGCAGGAGGCTTGGCTCTGCTCCAGGCTACAAAGTTTCAATTATAGAAGATAAATAAATCCCAGATCCCAAGGCCTCCGTGGCTTGGGTCACGAGGGTCGTGGCTAGCCTGCCAACCACCAGTGGCCCCTCACCCAGGCCGCCCCACACCCCACGGGAACCCCCACCCTGATCCGAGACACCCTTCAGGGCAAACCAGCTGTCCCCCACCCATGCACCAGGTCTCTATCCTATCTAATAAAGGAATAATATGCAAATTGACCATCACTCCAACACACAAGATGGCTGCCCCCCATGTGGTCAAAGATGACTGACCCCATGTGGACACAAGATGGCTGCCACAAGATGGCCAGCTGGGGAGGGCAGTTGGGAAGAACCAGGTCTGCAAGTGAGGGCAGTTGTGGGCAATCAGGCCAGCAGGGGAGGGCAGTTGGGAGGGACCAGGTCTGCAAGGGAGGGCAGTTGGGGGTGATCAAGCCTGCAGGGGAGGGCAGTTAGGGGTGACCAGGCCGACAGAGGACGGAAGTTGGGGGCAACTGGGCCTGCAGGGAAGGGCAGTTTGGGGGGGACCCAGGCTTGCAGGGGAGAGCAGTAGAGGGGGACCAGGCCTGCAGGGGAGGGCAGTTAGGGGTGACCAGGCCTGCAGGGGATTGCAGTTAGCGGCAAACAGGCTGGCAGGGGAGCAGTTAGGCATCAAGCAGGCTGTCAGGGGAGTGGTTAGGGGGTGATCAGGCTGGCAGGCAGAAGTGGTTATGGGCAATCAGGATGGCAGCCAGGTGAGCAGTTGGTAGCCAGCAGTCCTGGATTGCGAGAGGGATGTCCGACTGCCCGTTTAGGCCCAATACTGGATTGGGCCTAAACGGGCAGTCGGACATCCCTCGAGGGGTCCCAGATTGGAGAGGGTGCAGGCTGGGCTGAGAGCCACCCCCCCCCCCCGTCCACAAATTTCATGCACCGGGCCTCTAGTAGGTATATAAAACATAGTGAGTGACCTCGGCATAACCTTCAATTTTGGTGATTGGAGACTGCAGTTGAGAAGAGGTATTACTTTCTCTTAGAAGGACTCTGATACATCTGCCCATCGGTGATCCCATTATTTAATACCGCTGAGAGCTTTCCTCTCTTCTTGGAATGGCTTTCCATCACTGATTGCTGAGGTCTGCACAGTGCTGGGCGTCGGTGGGATCAAGCCCCAGTGTGCTCTTAACACTCTTCCTGACGGATCTGACTTGGAGGGGCGGGAAGGAGTGTCGGGGCAGCTGGCAGCACTAGATGGCAGCCTCCGATGGAGCATTCCGGGCTCCGCCCCGAGGTACACAGTGCCCTGAACCCCGAGGCAGCCGTGGGGACATGCTGAGGAGCATGCTGCATTGAGCATGCCCGAATAACAGGTCCTGTGGTACTTCCCCAGCACTCTGGTTTTCCGGGCTGACAGTACAGCGTAGACACGGATGCTTTTGAATGCAACGGGTTTGCTCTCCTCCCGTGGACAGCTGTATGTTATTTTATTTTTAAATTTGTTTTTATTGTTGAGAGTATTACAGATGTCCCCTATTTCCCTCCCCCCCGTACCCCCCGCCCCCATCCAGTTCTCACCCTCTCCCCAGACAACTCTTTAGGAGAGGTTTTGACGCTTAGGTAAGCCTTGGTTTCTCCCTCATAGCGTGGGCCTGCGGGGCACGTTGGCACATTGGACCTCCTGGGAACCTGTCTCACTTCGTTTCGGTTTGGGGTCGGGTGCGCTCAGCGTCTTCAGGCAGATTCTCAGCTCTGCGCTGGGGCAGGGTGTGGAAGCCGAGGGTGCCTTGGAGGTGAGCTGCCCCCTGACCCAGTCCTGGGTGCGGCTGCCCCGAACAGCAGTGGGGAGCACAGCAGCGTCTAATCGCGGCCCTCGCTCGCTGTCTGGGTGGGAGAGGCGCTTGGCGCCCACCTGGAGGAGAGCAGGAGCACCTTCCGCCTCAGACACTCAGACAGCGTTCTCATTTTGCTTGTGGCCTAACTTCAGGAACGCACTTGGGTGGCCCGTTGGATTCCTTAGCTCCGGCTGTGAGCTGCTTCTGAGCCGTGCGCACGTCTTCGTCTGCTCTGTCTCAAAAGGAGTATCTCTGTTTTGAACCGTGTTCCAGAGCCACAGTTCATGTGAAATTGCTTGTCATTCTTGCTTATCACGTTCCATTGTAGCATTTGCTAATAATGGCAGTTACCCGAACGATTATGGTAATCTGTGACGAAGATTACACAAATGGCCCCCCCCCACACACACACAGCCCCTTCACCAAAGCAGAGGTGAATCGAACAAGAGAAAGGAATTTCCATAGCTAAGGATTTTGACTAATGATTTAATATTGTTTAAATTGGTGCCGAATGACCGGAAGCATTGAGCTTTTAAAATTGGAAATATTTGCAAACCACCCATGGGAAGCATTATGCACAACTCAGAATTTTTTTTCATTAATATCTTCTCTTTAGTTATTTTTTAAAATTTTATTTTTCCCCATCACCATTTATGCCCCCTTACCCTCCACTCCCCCGCAATCAACACACTGTTAATATATATACACATATATATATATATATATAGAGAGAGAGAGAGAGAGAGACAGAGACAGAGAGACAGAGAGACAGAGACAACACACATATATATGTAGAGAGAGAGAGAGACAACATACATATATGTAGAGAGAGACTATATATATATGTAGAGAGAGAGAGACAGAGAGAAATTATATATACATACATATATATATATATATTTAGTAAGTAAGACTAAGGACAGACAAGATGTTGGTAAATGAGGTTATGACATGTGGGTGGTAGAATTTGGGATGCTTTAACTTCTTTACACTTTGCTGTTGCTTCATGGGGAAATGCACTATTTCTATCATTGGTAAAAATGTTTTTTCTATTATAAGCACATATTCTTTTACAATCAAATATCAGCTTTTAAAATTTGCCAGTAATTATAAATGCAGTAAAATGTGCTTATTGGGCAACACTTTAATTGGAGGGAGCTAACGGCCACTTACATCTCCCGAAAGTATGTTCACTCAGGCAGCTCAGAGCCCCACTCGTGGGCCCTGAGGAATTGCTGCCCACTGCACTCCTGGTTCCTGTGGAACTGCACCTGGCCAAATACCAGTCTGTTCGGGTTTTGGAGACAATGGACCTGATGTTCCTTTACCTGCGTTTGTTTGCGTTTAGTTAACCTTTTATTACAGTCAGTTCTTTCAAAGTTGGTGTCTGTTGCTAAAATGCAGTAAAAATCATAGTCCCATCATTTTTGCATCTATCACGTTCCCTTAAGGACAAAGTTTGTTGAAACCTTGAAAAATTTGTCTTATAACCAATTTCATGAGTGATTTCTTTCCCCATTATATTTCGTATTTATAAATTGAGGTAGGATTAAAGATAAACTTAATTGTATGTTAAAATATTTTAAATTGGACAGTATTTAATTAAAACTTATCCCCCAAATGAAAATTTAGTTTCTCTTCTTTTTTAAAAAAATATATTTTATGGATTTTTTTGTAGAGAGGAAGGGAGAGGGATAGAGAGTTAGAAACATCGATGAGAGAGAAACATCGATCAGCCGCCTCCTGAACACCCCCCACTGGGGATGTGCCCGCAACCAAGGTACATGCCCTTGACCGGAATCGAACCCGGGACCCTTCAGACCGCAGGCCGACGCTCTATCCACTGAGCCAAACGGTTAGTTTCTCTTCTTTTGCATTAGACTTTATCTATTGGCTTCTGCACTGGAACAATGCTTGGGGAACCCTGAAAATGCATCATGAGCTTATCGGAGATCTTGCTGCTTACAATTTTCAGGCCTTCTGAGTTCCTAATTGTCATCCGTAGGTGCCGCCATCATTCCCATTACCCTGTTTCTCCCATGGGGAGTCTAATCAGCTCTTGGCCTCAGACATCTGTAATGTCATGTAACGCACTCAGGAAATGAATAGTTACCGCGCTATTTCCGAATGGGAAAAGTGGAGCCTGGGGACACCGCTGCGGGTTCGAGTTGTGAGCGAGTTCGTGCAGACGTTCCGCTCCCCTCGGCCCTCCCCTCGCGCCCCTCCCTGTGCCGAGAGCAGGGTGCTTCCCTCTGCCCAGCGGCCTGCCTGCTGCAAGGTAGACGCACACGCTGGCTGATAGAGTTTGGGGGCGGTTCGCACAATCGGGGCCTTTCTCCAGTGACGTGAAGGGATGAAATACCCGTTCACAGTGTGGCGTTCGGGTTGGCCTTGCTTTTCTGAGCACGTGACTATGTAAGGCTGCGTTTGCATGTGGAGGTTTGCATCGGAGTCCGTAGATGCTCGTTAGCGGACGGAGGCGGGCGCGGAGCAGCACCAGCTCTGCCCACCGACTCAGCGTTTCTCCACGCGCCTGCCCAGCCGTCTTCCTCCCCGTGCCGCCGTTTCCCGCCGGGGCCTGTCTCCGGGGTGGTTTTCCCGAGGACCGTCCCCCTGGGTTTGAGTGCCACGCTCTCCCGGATCCACGACCTTCCCGAAGGCTCTGCATTCTCCGCCTGCTGCCTGATGGCTTCCGAATTCTCTGAGCGTTGGCTGCAAGCCACTTTTCCCTCTTAGCCACTGACAGCACAGCGCATCTTCCCGCGTGAGGCCCCTGTGATCGTCAGAGAGCTTTCTAGACCCGGAGATTGGAAAGCAGTCCGCCAGGCAGTTCCCCAAACAACGCGGATCTTGCTGAGGCTGCAGACCGGCGGCCGCCCTCTTGCATCCAGACGCAGGGAACGACCGTGCTGGCCAGTGGTGTGTCCCTGGCTCCCCACATCGGGGACGGGCCGGGCTGGTCCGAAGGGGAATTCTGGATTCCGCCTCCAGTGCAGAAATCCACGCAGTAACGTGAGGGCCAGGAGCACCTGCTTCCCGTGAGCGGCCCTGTGTTAACGCTGCTGGTGTCCAGGGGGAGACAGTGAGGTTCTGTTCCTTCTCAGCCTCGTTGGGGCGAGCGTCCGAGGAAGAGTTTTCGGTTGGTCTTTTCCAAATCTGGACCTTAAAAATGTTAAACAGGAGTATGCTCATCTCCCTCCTCCCTCCCTGCTTTTATTTGATTTTTAGTAATATATTTTTATTGATTTTAGAGAGGAAAGGACAGGGAGAGAGAGAGAGAGAAACATCAATGAGGAGAGAGAATCATCGATTGGTTGTCTCCTGCATTGTCCCTCTGGGGACCGAGCCCGCAAGCCCGAGCATGTGCCCTTGATCAGGATCAGATCCAGGACCTTCGGTCCGGAGGGCCTCCTCCTGCTTTTAAACAGATAGCGAGAGATAGCGCATTTTGTGCCCGATTCTGGGTTTGCACTGGTTTCCACAGGTAACCCTAACAGGTATGGGACCTGGTGTGCTGCGGGCCTCAGAGACGCAGAGTGCTGTCCTCAGCACCCGGTGTGCAGCGTGTCAGAGCTTGGAGGGCCTCCGTTTTAGTGGAGAAACAGAAAATTTGTAATCCTTCTAAATTTAGTTTCCAAATTACTATTAATTTAGCCTTTTCAGAGTGAGAGCTCAGCATTTACTTTATAACAAATGCGTCCGTAGAACAGCCTGCTCTGAGGCTGCCTTCCAGCCAGGAGGAACCGTGGGGAGAAAGGTGTAAGTGGGTACGGTGACCCCTTGGGCTGGATCGGGGGTCTGAAAGGGAAGGAAACGGTACGGAAGGCTAACGAAGGGTCACCGCGTGATTTCTGAGCTGAATGGTTGAAAGGGCACGGAAAATGAGGGGCTGACAGGAGAGCCAAGCTCTCCCAACTTCCTGTCAGAACTCCGTGCTTTTTATGAAACTGAGAAAATGGCTTCGCTGTATGTTCTTCCATTTTGCGCTGCTTGGAGGAAAAATATCATATAAATGCAAATTTCTGCTATAATCATTTATTCACTTTGTGTTATGCGCGTAAAGAGTTGGAGCATCCGAGAGGCTGTTTCATGGACGAGGCGCTGCCTATAAAATTTTTCTTTATCGCAGAAAGTTTGCTTTATTTGAGAAGCGACTCCCTCTCTTTCCGCCCCCTCATTTGCCTCCCACGTTAGCCTGAATTGACCGAAAGCCCCTGTGGACATCTGGCAATCAGGATGTCTGTCTGAGGGCTGCTGGCACGTGGACCGGAGCTACTACTAGTCGATAACATTTTGATGTCCTTCGTTTTATTAATTAGTTTAGGGAAACCGTTCGGTTTTCATATACAAGTGCTTGTTAATTACTTGAGTCACGAGAAGACCGAGAGAGGTCCAAGGGCCCTATTCACGCCTTTGAGCCTGAAAATTTTCCCATAATTGGTTTGGCAAGAGGAGTAAGTGAGATTAGCTGCTAATGAGGAGATAAGTATGTCATTTTAGCATGTTGTAAAGCTGTGACTGGCAGTGGTGGTATTAGGAATCTAGATTCTTTTTATTAGACCTTGTTTCTTTCTGCAAAATCATCGCCATCTTCTGATACTGGAAACGGGGCTGTTCCGCGCCGCTATTTGCAGTGTGCTAACCCTCAAACCGCAGGCACTTACAATCTCGCTAATGAAAGAGTCCTCCATAAAGTGAACACTATGGGCGGCCAGTTTGCCTCCTTCGCCTCGTTCGGACGCAGCGCGGCTCTGCACGTTTACGCCGTGTTTTCACTTTGGCCAGGATGTTTGACGTGAGCGAAGAATAAGACGCCTCCTCGGCTTCAGCAGGCCGGCGCAGTCTGTGTCCGAGGGAAAGGCCGCCGGCTTCGTAAAGAAACAGGCAGTACGGCGAAAACAAGCTCCCGCCGCGCTGCTTCTGACAGCCCGCCCGGCTCTCTGTTTTCGGAGTAAGACTGCCTGGTTAGCTGCTGGAGCACTCTCGGGGACTCGAGGCGTTACAATTCCACTGTCGTGTGAATTCTCCCCGAGACAGAAACCGCGGGGCTTTTTGCCTTTGATTTGGGGAGAGCCTTATTTCGCCTGTCACGTAATCACACCCTTCGCGTTACTCACGGCCACCGTCACCTCCCGCTGCCTGCATCGTAGTCTTGAGCATCTCTTCTTTTTCACTTTCCTAATCCGTGTGTCCCTGCCGTCGTTTTGCTCACGTAAAGAAGCGGTGTCACTGCAGTGTGTGAGGGCTCTCTTTACCCCTTCTCCCTCCCCCTGTACTCTGGGTTAGTAAATTCACGCTCCCTCCATTACTTTTTCTTGCTTGTAAGTATTATTTTGCATCTCTTATCTTTCAGATAGCCACAGAATTCCATTTTTAGCTATAAGTTTTAAATGTTTTTTTAAAAATACCTCTTACTAGAGGAGAAGGGATTATAATAAAGAACAGTTTAGTTTCTACATGTTACGTAGCTTGTGCAAATTTTTTGAGCATTGGGCTTATGACCAGCACTTGTCTAGGTATTGTGAAGGACAGGAAAAAAAAAAAGTAATTTTTTTTGTTCTGGAGAGATTTATGATCTGATGAGAGGGCAAATGCTCCTAGGTTAGAAAGAATACAAGGTACAGATAATGAGTATGCTTGAAAAGAACTAATATGTAAGATTATTATCATTACTAGAGGCCCAATGCACGAAAATCCGTGCAAGAGTAGGCCTTCCTTCCCCCGGCTGCCACACCGGCTTCCCTCCGGCACCCAGGACCCGATTGCCTCCCTCCAGCCACCCGCAGGCACCCGGACCCCGGGCTGGCTTCCCTCTGGCACCCAGGACCCGATTGCCTTCCTCCAGCCACCCGCAGGCACCCGGATCCCGGGCTGGCTTCCCTCTGGCACCCAGGACCCGGATTGCCCTCCTCCGGCCACCCGCAGGCACCCGGACCCCGGGCTGGCTTCCCTCTGGCACCCAGGACCCGATTGCCCTCCTCCGGCCACCTGCAGGCACCCGGACCCCGGGCTGGCTTCCCTCCAGCGCCGGCTTCGTCAGGAAGGATGTCCAGAATGACATCCTGAAGACGTCCAGTCTAATTAGCATATTACCCTTTTATTATTATAGATTATTACATTATAGCAGAATAATTGTACCTGATAATGACTGGTTCTGTATTTATTTGAAAATGGTTACTTCCCGCCTTAACCGGTTTGGCTCAATGGATAGAGCATCAGCCTGTGGACTGAAAGGTCCCAGGTTCGATTCCAGCCAAGGGCACGTGCCTGGGTTGCGGGCTTGATCCCCAGTGTGGGGCGTGCAGGAGGCAGGCGACCAATGATTCTCTCTCATCATTGGTGTTTATCTCTCTCTCTCTCTCTCCCCCTCCCTTCCTCTCAAATCAATCAATATATATATATTAGAGGCCCAATGCACGAAATTCTTGCAAGAGTAGGCCTTCGAAGCCCCGGCTGCCTCAGCCCTTGCAGTCCCAGTTTCGTCCAGAAGGTCGTCTGGAAGGTCATCTGGATGGTTGTTCCACTGTTCGGCCATTCGGTCAATCTGCATATTACGCTTTTACTATTATAGATATACTGTTTATATAAAAGGCAAATGGTTACTTCCCCATCACACGGCCTCAAACTAACAGGATGCTACTTTTCTACTTTTAATGAAAATGAGTCCCTACCTTATTGAAGTTTGTGGAGCACCAGAAAGCTTTCAAAATTTAGAACTTTAACCGAAATTATGGAATTTGCATCCAGGGGAGCAGTGGCTTGCGTGAGTCACACAGCTCGTTAGTAGCTGGCCGGCGTGAGAACGCAGGGTAACGATTGGTCGGTGGCGTTCACGTTGTTGGCAGTACTTCGGGAAGAAGAGCTGGTGAGCATCGCTGACCCATTAACTCAAAGGCCCTCATATTTGACCCTTTCCACGCCCCCCCCCCCCCCCCCCGTCCTCTTCCTTCTCCGTCATTATCAGCATCAGCAGCATCCTTAGCCCTTCCTTTGTACGGCTCCTTACGGTTTAAAAAATATTATCCTAAACCTTTACTGGTTTACCGGAGCATCACAGCAGCCTGGGGAGGAATGTCCAGGTGGACGCTGACCTCAGAGGAGAAAGCACGCCTGCAGATCGGTGCATGGAGCAAGACCTCAAACCCAGATTTCCTACTCCACGCCTCACCCACGGCCTCCCAGAAAGCGGCGGCCACCCTACCTCCTTTGCCAAACCGGGGAATCCATTAGGGCACACGTGGAAAAGGAGGAGTGAAAGTGGCTCCAAATGCGTGTGGTAATTACTTGCTTTGCACCTTTTCAAGTGCCTTTCACTGGTAAATTGATGTCTCCGGTAATCCTCGCAGCGCTGTGCTGTGCGCGTTGTTCGTGGCTACGTGGCGTAATCAAACACCCAGGCTGGTTTGAGAGCAGCTTGCGGGGTTTAAAACCCCGAGGGGCCACCCTTCTCAGATGGGACTCCTGCATTCAGTGGGCTGTTGGCAGTCCTAAATGACCTTTAAAAAAGCCCTTTGAATTCTACCCAACGCTTCCATCTGCTTATTCATTCTGCATTTTCCCTAGGCTCAGCTACTAATATATCCTGAATGATTGCTTTTATGTTGTTTTTCTAGTTGCCTTCATTCCACTTTCTAGCTTCTTCTTTCTAAACATGGAGCCTCGCTCCCAAAATAGGTGTTTTCTGTGTAACATTCAGCGAGTGTGATGAAACTAGGTGGTCGTTTTACATGACTGGATTATCTTATTTTTTCCTTCGGCTAGTTCCCCCAATTTGTACCTGTTTTTAGCTGCCACGGCAGTGAGTGGTAGCGGAGGGAATCTGAGCTTTCCAGGCGGCAGAGTGGGAGGTGAAAGGTGCTCGTCCCCCGTTTGCAGCTGCGCGGTCCTCGGCGAGGCCCTTGACCTCTTCTGGCATTGATTTGTCCCCCCGTGAGATGAGGGTAGCTGCCCACCGCGTGGGGCTGGGGGAGGGTCGTCGGCTCGTCTGCTTGTCCAGCACCACCCTTGACCTTCGTCTCTCTGTTCCCTGCGTCGGCACCATCCGCCATCCCCCTCCTCCGTTAGTGTGGCCAGTTTACCGCCTGCACTTCTCTCTAACCGGTCTGTTTCCCTCCACCTCGAGTGACATCATATTAGTTCATCCTACTGCCGTTTCTCACCAAGGTCATGAGCAACATCCGGTCCGTTTCATTTTCAGAACAAGTTTAGTCATGCCATCACCTTGTCGATGGCTCCGAGGTCCCCCCCACTGCCCTTCTGTACAGCACGGCCCGTAATGAAGTCCCACACGGTCTGGGCCCTGCGCTCTCCTCTTGCTCTTTGGTTCTCAGCTACTGCCTGTTGCCTTCCAAAGTGGCTCATTCTGTGCTCTCTCTGGAATCCCTTCTCCCTCCCCAGTCCTGTCCCCTTTCCTGTGCCACCTGTTTCCCCGGGTGACACCCACTCCTGCTCATGCTCAGTCCTCTGGGGAGGCTCTGGTACTGCGTCTCCTTGCAGAACTCAAGTCCTGCAAGCCCCTTTCTGCAGCCTGTCCCAGAATCCTCTTCCCTCTGTTATGTCCAGATTTCGTGATCCCCAAGGACCACCAGGGAGCCGAGTCCGATGCAAAAGCAAAGAGCCTTTATTCGAGCTAGCCAGGTGACTGCTCTGCCATTCTCCACGCAGGGAGTCCAGAGAACAGCCGCCACCCTTTGTGCAGGACCACTTTTAAGCACATTAACCACATCCTGTTCTTGCAGAGCAGGTGACCCACGACAAAACAGTTTTTCCCAAGCAACGTCAGAGTCGTGCCATTGACGACCATGTTATCCACAGGGTCATCCTGTTCTTCAGAAAGCTGACAGTGTTCTATGAAAGAAAGCCTACGTGCTGGGAAGGGGCCATGAGACCGTATCTCAAGGCCTGGCCTGGCGTCAGCACTGACAACTCTATGTGGGGCACGGTCCACGGCCTCTCTGGAATGGGCCAAAATTCCCCCTCTCCAACACCTCCAGGCTCTGTCCCACTCAGGGGCCACAGGCAGAACCCGGTGGGACATGGTAGATGCTTGACATTCACGTTTCTTCTCCATCAAACATCATCCAACTGCGGGTTTTATTTGGGCGATGCCTGCTTCACTGCCAAGTAAACATTTCTCCTTCATGGTTTGATTTTTAAAGGATGTATTTTTAGGGATGACTCACATGTTATGGCCACTTTTCACTTGTTCTCTCCAGATGAAAATCCCCGGGAGAATGGGACTCGAAGGTCAGGAGACTTACTCAGCTGCCAAGGGAAACTTGCAGGGTACGCCGACTTGGAAGACGGCGGTGCGTTCTGCCCACGTTCTTCACGTGCAGCCCGGGGGCTTCCCAGTGAGCGGACTTTCCCAATCACGGCGCCCGGGGCCCGCGAGGAGCTTGTTATTCACGGCCCCGGGTGATTTCTGCCCCCGCAGATTAATGAACTCAAACAGGTTGATTTTCCCTTTAAAGCGCGACCATAATTTAGTTGCTTTAATTTAGTCTGAAGGCCTGCTTATTATCTCTTGGTAATTAAAACTTCTGCTTGTCACGGACGGCTGTATGTTTTCCCAGCCTGTATTTTTAAAGCCTGTTTCAACACAGTGTCCCCGGGTTGCGGAGTAGGTGACGACGGGCTTTAGTTACGTGGCGGCTCACTCGTCAGGGGGCCGGGAGCGCTTCCTGATGCGTGACAGGCCTGTGGGAGCTGCTCCCGCGCTCCTGCCGCTTCCATCGGCTCTCACCGCCACGGCTTTCCTTCAAGTCCGTGACCTGCGCCGTACACAGCGCCAGCGCCGTGGGCCTTGTGCGCGCAGGCCGTGTCTTCGTTACCGGGACCTGTCTTGGGGGCGCGTGGACCTGTCTTGGGGGCGCGTGGCACTGGGGGGCAGTGTCTTTAAAAAAACGGCCCGTGCTGACTCCAATACATCTCACTTGTAAGCAGGCGTCACCTTTTCCCTGCATGATGGTACCCTACCCTCACTGAGATCTGTTTCCCTTTTTCTGCCAAATGATGCCACTTAGTCAAGTCCTCCAAGGGTTTATTACCAAACGTCGGGTGATAAAAAATTACTTTATTTCATTACGGATACGGTTTTTCCCCGGAGACCACCGCCTTTCCGTTGTCTTGACGGCGGGTTTATTGTGCGTATTGAAATGGGGCCTCTTCATTTCGTTAAACGTGTTGATCTCTTTGTAGTCTCCTTTTCCAACCTCCAGTTCTGACTGTCGCCCCATTTCTGCAGCTGCAGTTGGGTTTGGCTGGCTCACCCCCAGGCCTCAGGATTGACCCCTGTTGGTTGAAGGCAGAGGCCCAGTCCCAGGTCCCCTCGCTGTGAGCGAACTCGGCCGATGTAAGCGGGCACGGCGATCCGTTGGCTGCGGTGCCCGTGAAGAGGGGGTGCAGGGCGCTTTGCAGCGGTGCCTGTGAAGAGGGGGTGCAGGGCGCTTTGCAGCGGTGCCTGTGAAGAGGGGGGTGCAGGGCGCTTTGCAGCGGTGCCTGTGAAGAGGGGGGTGCAGGGCGCTTTGCAGCGGTGCCTGTGAAGAGGGGGTGCAGGGCGCTTTGCAGCGGTGCCTGTGAAGAGGGGGGTGCAGGGCGCTTTGCAGCGGGGGCGGCCGAGCAGCTGCCTTCCCGCTGGTGAGGCGTGCAGCCGCCGACCAGGGCCTGGAGGCCTGCGGAGCTGCTGTTGGGCTGCAGCTGCCAAGTGCAGATTGGAGCGCAGGGCAGAGGAACGGAACCAGAACTTGGAGCACAATGAGCCGGAAACAGGCGCTCCCTCTGTACTTGGCAATCGCAGGAGCGTTAAATCATGTCCTTCGGTCAGCTGACAGAGATGCCCCACCGGCGACGGAGCATCCTCAGGATTCGCTCTTGCCCTATGATTCTGAGCTGATGTGTCGGATGAGAAGATGGGTGACAGTTGTCTGCATCTCTTCCGCACATTCCTGAAGGTTTAGTTCACAGGCGTTGCAGTACGTACGTAGCACATGTGGTCAGAGCTTCCCGTTACTTCTGAAACTGTATTTTCCCCTCTGATTTGAAACCTGCTCCTTAGGAAACTGTACCTGCTGTGGATTTCCTGTTTGGTTCCATTGATTTGTCTTTGCATCCCTTGATCAATAAAAATATTTTAAAGTGTTCTTTTGTGACACACGTCCATGTTTTAGGGCTAATCTTCCTCGTTATTTTCCCCCAAATTCTCGGCCATTACCGCCCATTCATCCTTCAGGATGAATGCGAGAATTATTTTGTTATTTTTCACAAAATTACTTCAGAAGGGTTGATTAGGATTCCATTAATTTTATAAGCTCTTTTTATAAATTCACACGTGAGCTTTGACATCTTGATGTTTTTAGCTTTTCCTGTCTATTTCAGAAACACAGTAAATCTCTGTATATATCTAGTGTTTTTAGGTCCCTAATTTTTTGAGGTAGATTTGCCATATTTCTTATTAGTGTACTTTTGGCACTTCATATCATTATTATTATGAATAAGGTCTTCATTTCCTTTTTTTAAAATTGGGGTAAAGTTTGTAAAAACACACATGTGGTCTTTATTAGAAAAAGAATCTGAGAATGTCATAGTATTTACATCTTTTTATTTATTTTTATTTATTCTTGTGGCTAAAGTATTAAGTAATTTTCAAATAGTTTCATGCGAAAAATTTTAAAGCAAAGTTAAAAAATATTTTCAATAAAAAAGTAGATTCAGGTTTTCTGATTCTTCCTGATTCAGTTTTGGAAGATTGTATGTTTCTAGGAATTTACCCATTGTACCCAGGTTGTCCATTTGTTGGCATAGGGTTGTTCATAGTAAGTCTTCGTATCTCCTTTTTAAATAAAATGCAAATAAAGTTGACTATCCATGACCACGAGGTTTACACATATCTTTGTTTTCCATTGTGTGGGGCCCCTTGACCAGTGTCGCTGAGATTTATCCATTTTATTAGCTTTTCAAGGAATCAAAGGTTTTGTTGAACGTCCATTGAATCATTGTTAATTGATTTCAGCTCTTTTATTATTTCCTTCCTTCTGCCTGCTTTAGGTTTATCCTGTTATTCCTCTCCTAATGCTTAAATTAGATGCTTAGTTCATTGCTATTCAGCTTATCTTCTCTTATAATTTAAGCATTTAAATTTATAATTTTTTTCTAATTACTTTTGTTGCTTCTTAGTAGTTCTGATATATGCTATTTCATTATTTTTCCATGCATATTTTAACATTTTAATTATTATTTCTTTTTTAATGAATGGATTATTTAGATGTTTTTAAATATAAAAATATCTTACTGTTTTTCAAAATACTGATTTCTAACTTCGTTGCACTAAGGTCAGAGAACTTGAGGTGTATTAAGCTGATTGTTTAAAAGCTGTTGAGACTTACTTTATGGCCCAGTATGTGGTCACTTCTTAGAAATGTTTCACATTTGCATAAGATTACCCACTCTCTTACTGTTGGCCACGGGGCTCTGAAATTATCAGTCAGATTGTTGATTATATTGTGCAAATCTTTAATATCTTTAATAATTGTTTTTAGCCTGATTGGCAGTTACTGAGCGAGATATGGTAAAACATTCCACTAAATAATGCGCCTGTAAATTTTCCAAAGTTCTTTCAATACTTTCCTTTATAAATCCGAGTCTGTTATTAGGTGGGCAGGATGATGCCCCCTCTCTGTCTGATGCCGCCTCCTCAAAAGATGTCCACCTCCTGATTCTCAGAACGCGTGGCGCTGTGCGCGTCCATGGCAAAGGGGCATGCAGGCAGCAGAAGGAATTAGGGTTGTTAGGCACGTGTGCTTACCACAGGGAGAGGCTTCGCATCATACTGGGCCGGGGATGTGGAACAGGGGTTCAAGGAAGAGGTCAGAGGTGATGGGGGAGGGACGCCATCAGCCACGGCTGGCGTTGCAGATGGAGGGGCCGCATGGCACGGGGGCCTCGAGAAGCTGGCAAAGCACGAAACGGATGGGTCCCTCCCTCGAGGCGTCAGAGAGGAACGCCCCCGAGACTGTGGCGGACTTCTTGTCAGTATTTCCTGGTACCTCACTCCCTCATTCGTTTCTGTCTCTCAATATGCGGGGTCTCACGTGTGTCTCTGACAAGTATTAGGTGCTAGAGGCCCGGTGCATGAAATCCGTACACTCTGGGGGGGAGGAGGGGGTTTCCTCAGCCCGGCCTGAGCCCTGGGGTGGGGGGTGTCCGTATCCGTAGGGAGTGGGCCTAAGCCGTCAGTCGGACATCCTTAGCGCCGCCCGTGGAGGCGGGAGAGGCTCTCGCCACCGCCGCTGCACTCGCCAGCCGTGAGCCTGGCTTCTGGCTGAGTGATGCTCCCCCTGTGGGAGCGCAGTGACCACCCGGGAGCAGCTCCTGCGTTGAGCGTCTGCCCCCTGGTGGTCAGTGCGCATCACAGCGACCAGTCGTTCTGCTGTTCAGTCGATTTGCATATTAGCCTTTTATTACATAGGATTACATAGGATGTAGATTTTGAATTTTTTACCTTGTCTGACAATATTTGTTTTTTAGTTGGAGAAATCAGAGCAATTACTTACTATGATTATGGATATCTTTGGAATTATTCTTGTGGTTGTATTGCTACTATTTTATTTCATCCCACTTTAATTTTTAAAAGTAATTGCTCCTTTTTATGTTTCCCCACTCTTTTAGGTTTAATAAATTCTATTTCTATTGTTTTTATAGTTTCTCTTAAAAGCTTAACATGCACACTTAAACTCTAAAGACTTCTTCCTAACAACCCAAGGCATTCTGGTCGTTTCTCTTCCACCTTCGGATTTTCCTGTGTTGTTGTTTGTTTTTCTGTCTTGATTTTCATGTACCCTTCAGATCCAATGTCCTTGTTGTTGTTTTTGTGTAGAAATATTAGTGTGGGCTTAACCATGTTGGCTCTTTCCTTGGCCCAGCTTTTCTTTGTTCTGAGACCTCCTCTGGGTTTTTGTGTTTTCTTTCTGAAGCGTGTTATTTCTTTATCACACTTTTAAAAAAGGATATTTTTATTGATTTTAGAGAGAGAGAGACAGGGTAGTGTGCTAATTAGTCCGGATGTCTTCCGGACAAAGCTACGGTGGCGGGGGCTGAGGCAGAGGCAGTTGGTAGATCAGGCTGGCACAGGGGAGCAGTTAGGGGCAATCAGGCCGGCACAGGGGAGCAGTTAGGGGCAATCAGGCCGGCACAGGGGAGCAGTTAGGGGCAATCAGGCCGGCACAGGGGAGCAGTTAGGGGCAATCAGGCCGGCACAGGGGAGCAGTTAGGGGCAATCAGGCCGGCACAGGGGAGCAGTTAGGGGCAATCAGGCCGGCACAGGGGAGCAGTTAGGGGCAATCAGGCCGGCACAAGGGAGCAGTTAGGGGCAATCAGGCCGGCACAGGGGAGCAGTTAGGGGCAATCAGGCCGGCACAGGAGAGCATTTAGGGGCAATTAGGCCTACAGGGGAGAGCAGTTTGGGGGATCAGGCAGGCAGGCATAATGGTTAGGCACGATCAGGCAGGCAGGCAGGTGAGCGGTTAGGAGCCAGCGATCCTGGATTGCGAGAGGGATGTCTGACTGCCGGTTTAGGCCCGACCCCACAGGGTCAGATTTGATTGCAGGGATTGGGCCTAAACCAGCAGTCGGACACCCCCCGTGGGGTCCCGGATTGGAGAGGGTGCAGGCCAGGCTGAGGGACACCCACCCTGTGCACGAATTTCATGCACCGGGCCTCTAGTCCTATATAATAAAAGGGTAATATGCAAATTGACCTTAACGACAGAACGACCAGGAATGACATGCACTGACCACCGCGGGGGGCAGACGCTCAATGCAAGAGCTGGCCCCTGGTGGTCAGTGCGCTCCCACAGAGAGAGCTCCACTCAGCCACAGCTGGGCTGATGGCTGCAAGCACAGTGGTGGTGGAGGGAGCCTCTCCCCTCCGCAGTGCTAAAGATGTCTGACTGCCAGCTTAGGCCCAATGCCCCGGGGAGGGGGCCTAAGGTGGAAGGTGGACATCCCCCGAGGGGTCCCAGACTGGGACTGCCAGAGGGTGCAGGCTGGGCTGAGGGACCCCCCCGAGTGCATGAATGTTCGTGCACTGGTCCTCTAGTACACACACACACACACACACACACACACACACGAGTGGCCAGATTCTTATGACCACCCCATCCGTATTTCGCTGGACCACCTTTTGCCTTCAGTGCTGCGGCGATTCTTCTTGACATTGACTCCACAGGATGTTGAAAGGCGATGCGAGGAATCTGACACCGTGCCTGATGGATAGCATGTCCAGTTCTGTGAGATGGGATGGTTGTGGAACCAGCTGCCTGATGGCTCTTTTAACTTCGTCCCACAAATGCTCGATTGGATTGAGATCTGGTGATGGTGGGGGCCACCTAAGCAAAGTGAAGTCTCCCTCGTGTTCCTGAAACCACTCCTGCACAACACGAGCACCGTGGCATGGTGCGTCGTCTTGTTGGAAGAAGCCATCTCTGTTGGGATACGCCATCAGCATGATAGGATGACCTTGATCAGCAACGACACTTAGGTATGTTGTGCTATTCAGACGTTGTTCCACACGAATTAAAGGGCCCCAATCACGCCAGGAAAACATGCCCCAAACCATAACACTGCCCCTATCAGCTGGAAGGGTTGTACTCATGCGTGTGGGGTGCATGCTTTCATGCTGTTTCTGTGAAATTCTCACTCTGGCATCTGCATGATGCAACTGGAAACGTGATTCATCGGACCACGTGACTTTTTTCCAATGCTCGACGGTCCAATCCTTGTGTTCCTGTGCGAATTGGAGACGTTTTATCTTGGTAACTGCAGACAGCAAACAGGCCTTTGGCTTCCATATCCCATACCATGCAGGGTACGGCTAATTTGCCTACAAACGTCAGGTGGCCATAATAATCTGGCCACTCAGTATATGTATGTACCAATCAGCTGTCTCTTCCGCATCCCCTCCCGGGAACAGGGCCCACAATTCGGGCGTGTGCTCGACCAGGAATGGAACCGGCACCCTTTGGTGAACGGGATGACGTCCAACCAACCGAGGCTCGCCAGCCAGGGCACACATCTCTTGTTTTTGTTTGAAAACTGTTATTTCGCCATTGCATTGGAGTCATCGTTTTATTTGCTCCAGCGTTCTAGGCTAGCCGTTATTTTCCTCTCAGTGTCACGCATACATCCTAGACTTAACAGTGAGTGTTTGTTTTTTCTGCATCATAAAGTATCCGGTTGTCTTCTGCCTTCCAGTGCCGCTGTGGAGAAGTTCTCTGGGAGCGGAATGGCTGTCCTGCAAGCGGCTGTTGGTCCCTGGCGTTTGGTGGTTTCCCGGCGACGTGTGTGGGCGTGGGTTCCCGGGGACTCGCTGGGAGTCCTGCATCGGAGGCTTTGTGTTCGCCATCCGCGCCGGGAGATTTTCAGGCCTTTTTCCTCCCCGCCCTGTTTTCTTCGGGGACTCCTGGCACACGCGTGCCGGTATTCTCCCTCTTTCTGGCAACCGTTTTAAAACGCGTGATCTTCTGGCTGCGTCTCGGGCTGCATCCCAGGTAATGGCTTCTATCTCCTCGCTCACAACGGCCCTTGTCGCTCGCATCCAACTTGCTATTGAAGTGACTCTGGCTTTCCAGAAGGTGTATTCTTTACGGTCTGAATAAGCTGGGCCATATTTCCGTCGTCTCTCGGTCCTTTCTTGTGACTTTCATTGCCTATTATTTTTCAAAATATAGTAACTACCTTATTCTGTGTCCTGTGTCTGAGCATGCTGTCTGCCTTGATTTTTTAATGAGTCTGATGGTCATGTTTGCCTTTTCTAATCGCCCTTATGATGCTTTCCCCTGCGATGCCATTGTTTTTCCCGGGAGTTCCTGTCAGTGGAGACTGTAATCGTAAGGATGCTGGGAGGCATCTAGGGCAGTGGTCGGCAAACTCATTCGTCACCAGAGCCAAATATCAACAGGACAACGATGGAAATCTCTTTGGAGAGCCAAAAACCGACTTCTGCGCATCCACGAAGTTTCAATCGCACCATCCGTGCGGGCCCGCACGTATTTTGTGGAAGAGCCACACTCAAGGGGCCAAAGAGCCGCGTGTGGCTCGCGAGCCGCAGTTTGCCGACCACGGATCGAAGGAACCTTTCTCCAGGGACAGCAGTGTTTCTCTGTCACAGGGGGAGCGCCTAGCGAGGTGGCACCCCTTCAGAGCAGCCCCCTGATCGGAGTCTGGGCCTCGCAGAGAGGGGACGTTAAGTTCGATCATTTGTAATGTCTGTGATTAGAATTCACAAGAAAGACCTTTTCCTTCTCCCTTCCTCCAGAACCGAGACCAAAAGAGCCGGGTCCCTTCCTGCCTGTTCGGTGGAGGCTTTCTTCTTGGGCCCCCTTCCTGGCGAGCAGGCACCTTTACTCTCTCTGTCTCCGTGATAATCCCCACCGTGGCTAGGCCCGGGCTTTCCTCCTGACTTCCGTGCATCGTGGGAAGGAGAGGCTGTAGGCTCCAGGGCTACCACCTTAAGCCACTTGGGGTCTGTGCTCCGTCTTTTAAAAATGGATTTTCCATTTTAGTTGATGTACAACAGTAACCAGGTGCACAGCTAGCGATGAGGCATTTAGTTCCGGGTGCTCAGCACACCGATGCCCTGAGAAGCCTGGCACCCGGCCATGTGCCCCCTCCTTCTGCTTCGTGTTTGTCTGCTCTGTCCTTTGAAAAGGACTTCTCTTTCACCCACTTAAGCTGCGCACACACAAGGAGCTTCGACTGTTTATCTTTTGTGTTTTCATGTTTTATTGCAAGAATGCGTTTGGAGATCTAGATTAGTCTGTTGTTTTATTTTCTATTTTTAAAAATCTGCTTATTTTTAGAGTGAAAATTTATGCGTGTCTCACTTAAAAAATGAACAGCGTACTCTCTGTTTTTTCCTAAATGTTCTTTTGCTTAACATTTTCTCAGCTTCATCGCTGTAAACACAGAGAGCTTCCTGCCTTCTAACTCCTGTGTGGCGTTCCGTCTGAGGTATAACGAAGTGTCAGTTACCCGTTCCCTGCCAGTAAACGTTCAGTGGTGCCTCCTGTCCGCGGTCGTGAAAAACACTCTCATGCGTCTCTCTGGGCTTCTTTGGGAGAGTTTCTCTAAGGAGACAATTGCAAGTGGGAGCGAAATTTGTCAGTGCCGTGAGCTGAGCCGTTCCGCAGCTCACCCGGCCCGGTCTGTCCAACCAGCCTGCCGGGGGAAAGGACCTCATGGAGATGAGCTAGCTGATGACGGAACGCAGGGTGCTGCCCTTCGTGGAACAAGCCAGCTGGGAAGGTAAGTTTGAAGACGTTGGTAGCCGTTCGAATAGGGACTGGGACAAGAGGAGGTTAAGGAATTACTGCTCACGTTGTCAGCTGTGACAGTAAGGTGATTCTGTAGGAAGGTATCCTGTTTTTGAGATATCACGATGTCTGCTATTTACATGAAAATAATTCAACAAAATATCGATACGACAGACATGGCGACGTGTTAACTAAATGTGGGTGGTGGGCGTATGGATATTCATTAGACTGTTCTTTGTTCTTTTCTTTATAGTTGAAACTTTCCTAATCTCGCTCTCTATATAAAAAGCCAGCGACCAGAACGCCGTAACGACCAGAACGACTGGTCGCCATGATGCTCACTGTGGCCAGCCAACCAGCCTGATCAGGGGGTGGGGCCAGCCAAACAACCTCCCGCGGCCCCTCCTCCCAGCCGGCCCCACCCCCAATCAGCCCGCCCCACCCCGATTGCCTGCAGCCCCCCCTCCCCTGGCTGGCCCTGCCCCTGATCACCCCCCTACCCCAATAGCGGGTGGGGCTGGCTGACCAACCTCCTGCCCACTCCTCCTCCCGACAGGCCTGGCCCCAATCCACTCTGATTGGGTCCAGGCTGGCCGGACCCCACCTGTGCGCGAATTCGTGCACTGGGCCTCTAGTAGTTAATAACACACCCAATTCTTTGGTTTTCATTCTGTAATAGGGCTTGACAAACTGTTGTCTGAGGGCCTAATCCGGCCCCATGCACATTATTGTAAATAAAGTTTTATTGGAACGCGGTCGTACTCATTTGTTCCTGAAACGTCTGTGGCTGCTTCGGCGCTACACTGGCAGTGCTGAGCAGCTTGAGGCCGTTTGGGCCGCACGGCCTGAAATGCTTCCGGTCTGACCTTTCGCAGGAAAGTCTTGCGGAGGCCTGCTCCGTAGGCGTGCCCTGGTTTATTTTGCCCCACAGCCCTTAGTCCTCTGCGCTTCTCTCTCCCCTCGACGTGTAACGACGTATTTGTTGTTCGGTTCTGGTCTCTAGAATATAACCTTCAAAACAAACTTTGTGTTTTCCCTAAGATGATAAACGCTAGGAACCTGTTAGGCGCTCCGTAACATTTGTTGACTAATGAATGAGTTAACATGCAAGCGTTCGCTCTTCCCTCATCCTTGTTAGCCCACGCATTATGAGATTTATAAACGTAGCCCATAAAGTGGCTGGAATGCTATCGCATTATTCTTTTCCTCTGCACGTCTCCGGTTGCTGCTGGTGCGCTTGTTTCTGTTCTGTGTTGATTGAGTGTGTGTGTTTTATCTCCTGTGAACTGCTTGCTAACCCTTTACCTGGTTTTCTGTCTGGCTGCCTCCAGTAATTCTTTGAATTCCGGTGGGAGCTGCTGGCCTCCGGAGAAGACCTGTGTTTGCTGTTGCCTGTTGCCTGGGGGCACATTTAAAAATGGTTTGCTGGGGTCCTTTTGGACTTCCTGTTCGTGTGTGTGTGGGGGGGGTCTGGGCGGTAGATCTGTGTGAGCCCCCTGGTGGCGATCAATTCTCGGGGAAGCCGTTTCCCTTCCACTCCAATAAGTCCGCCCTGTTTCTTTGCTTTCCCTTCACCCCGGGGGTGTCTTTGTCATTCACCTCGACTCTGGAATCAAAGGACTTTGTGATTTCAACCAACTTCAGAGTCTCCTTTGAGCTTTCCAGTTTGCAGAGACCGTGGGCCTCCTTGCCCGTCTGGCTCCGATGCCCGTGCAGTCAGTGGACCAGAAGCTCCAGGCCACCAGGGTTCAGAGAGGATGAGGGCTCACGGCCCCCCTGCCGTCCAGCTTCCTTCCCCCTGCCAACTCCTCCCTCCCTTGCCTGATCAGAATGACATTTTAGAATAGCTTTTTGGGGAATGCTTCATCTTGCATACGTAACTGCTGTCAGTAGGCACGCAGTTCAGGGTGCCTGGTCTCTCGTAGTACTGTGAAGCAGAGCCTGCATCCTTTCACACGCCAACGCTGGACGCTTTATCCGGGGAGCATCACCGCAGAACCCGCTCCCTTCGTGGCTTATCTTTCCTCACAGAGATTCCGATCATCTTTACGGCCGTAACTGCTACTCCTTCCTTCCAGTCCAAGCGCTGCTAGCCCGATCTGTTGCCTGGTTTGCTGTCTGTCACATAGAAATTTGAATCTTTTAAAAAATATATATATTTTATTGATTTTTTTTACAGAGAGGAAGGGAGAGGGATAGAGAGTTAGGAACATCGATGAGAGAGAAACACTGACCAGCTGCCTCCTGCCCACTTCCTACTGGGGATGTGCCCGCAACCAAGGCCGGAATCGAACCTGGGACCCCTCAGTCCGCAGGCCGACGCTCTATCCACTGAGCCACACCGGTCAGGGCAGACATTTGAATCTTTATGCCATTAAGTTTATAAGGCGTTTCTTACGTGTTTTGAGGTTTATGCCTTTCTTAAGGAAGGAAGCCTCATCCATGGCTATAGAATAGTTTCTGCGTCTCCTGTCAGTATCCATGTACTTCTGTTCTGAACATAGTGGTCTCCAGTTCATCTGGAGCACTCCTGTGAGTGTTAGGAGGTAGGTTCTAATCATCTGTTTCCCCGGGACGGCCGTTGACTCCATCCGCTCCTCTTTCTCAGTGAGCTTGTAGGCTCCAGGCGGGAAGCGTGTGCGAGCAAACGGGGGTGATCTGAGAACGTCAGGAAAGGGACCTGCCCAGCGGCGCGCTGTTGAGGGAAACCCAACGGAATTCTCCAACTCTGGAGCAAGGGACACCTGCCTCTTCCCCGGTGAGACCAAGGGACAGAGGCATGGCGGGGAAGACGGGTGATGAGAGGACTGCGTGGAGGGGCCACCTGCTTGGAGCGGTGGCATCTTGGGGGCGGGGTGTGGCGAGCTTTGTGGCAGCTCTACAGAATGGGAGGAGTCATTTGTGTGTGTGTGTGTGGGGGGGCGTGGTTAGGGTTCAGGGGCCAGAATGACTGTCTTGTCCGGATCACCTTTCTGCCCCCTTGGCTGAAACCAGCTGGGAGTCCCAGGAGCCCGCTGGCAGCCTTTGGGGAAAGAGCAGGGTGCAGGGGGCGGATCTGGAACAGCAGGCATGCAGCACAGCCGCTGGTTGGAAATTTCACCGTCTTTCCTTCTCAAGCTCCGTAAACCGTCCGGCACCCTGCCAGGGTAACAGGGTGGTTACTATGGCAGATGTGCCGGGTTCGAATGCAGGTTCTGTCACACACTAGTTGTTCCTGGGACTTTCTGTGCTGTCGCTTTCTCCTCTGTAAAGTGGGCCTGGTAGAAATACCTACTTTAAAGATGGCTTTGATACTTAAGCTGGCTTATCCATGCCGTAGACCTTGAACTGTCCCTAGCACCTGTCAGTGCCCAGTCACTGTTAGCTGTGATGGCGAGGCGGAAGGCAACAGGGATGGAGCGGGTTGCAAGGCTTTCTCATTCTCTCCTATTAATCTCCCTATATGAGCTTTATACCATGTCATTAATCTTCCCGTATTAATATTACGGCATTCTAATTAGTATAATGCCATATTGTTTTTGTGTTGTTTTGTATGGATCAAACTCTTCACTGCTCCTGTAAAGTTTTTTCTTGCATGTTTTTTTCGTTAGCTTTAGAATTAGCTTGTCAAATTCCCCGAAGATTATGTCTGAATTGTGACGGGGATCAGGATTACACTCGTCAAAACGGATTTGTTAGAAACGGACGTCTTTACAGGGTGGTCGCACCATTCTGTCACAGGCCTCTCTTGTCATTTGTTTAGGCTTCTCGGAGCCCTTCCGTAAAGTTTTATCGCTGACTTCATAAAGAGCTCGCACATTTCTTTTGGAGTTTTATACCCATTTTAGTGTTTATGTTGCTTTTTTCCTATTAGATTCTTAAATTGGCTATTCTGGAGGTGTCAGAGAGCTATTGATTTTTGTGTTGGCCTTGCCTGTGGTCCACTTGCCAAATTTTCTTATTATTTTCTGTTGATTTTCTAGGTGAGTAGACATATTGCTTGTGAATTACGATAGCCTTGTCTTTCACGTTCCAGTATCGATGGCTGTGACTTTTGTTGATCTTGCTGCAGTGCCCAGGCCAGTGCATTGTGGGCTGTGGCCGCTAAAGCAGATCTCTGTGTCTTCTTTTTCCTTTCAGCATTGGATATAACATTTTTAATTTATTTATGTAAGAAAATACATTTTTATTGGTTTCAGAGAGGAAGGGAGAGCTAGAAGCATCAATGAGGAGGAGAATCAGGGATCGGCCGCCTCCTGCACGCCCCCCACTGGGGATGGAGCCCTCAACTCAGGCCTGTGCCCTTGGTCAGAACTGAACCCGAGGCCCTTCAGTCCACAGGCTGATGCTCTATCCACTGAGCCAAACCAGCAAGGGCTGAATGTAACGTTTTCTCTAAATTTCTGGTCTGTACTCTTTATCCAGACTTGTTCAGCATTTTTGTTAGGAATTGGAGTTGTTTATTATTAAACGAGAGACCCAGTGCACGGATTCGTGCACCAGCGGGGTCTCTCGGCCTAGCTGCGCCCTCTCGCAGTCCAGGACCCCTCAGGGGATGTCACAGAGCTGGTTTTGGCCCGGTCCCCACGGGCCAGGCCGAGGGCCCACTGGTACACAAATCTGTGCACCGGGCCTCTAGTATGCATATGTCTTTGGCTAATCTCTCCCAGCCCTCCCCCCTCGCCCCTTCCCTCCGAGATTCATTGGTCTGTTCCATGTTTCCATGCCTGTGGTTTCCTGCTCCTGCGTTGAGTATCTGCCCCCCGGTGGTCAGTGCACGTCACAGCTACCAGCCAGTCAGCTGGTCGGCTGGTCAGCCAGTTGCTTAGGCTTTTATATATGTAGATGATATTTCAGCCTCTGTTTGATAATCATATGATTCTTTTCTTTTTTAGTATGCTAATATAATACATTCATTGGGATTTTTTTTAAATCACTGAACCATATGTATATACCTGTGTAAACCCCACATGGTAACAGCACTTGACTAACTTTTATACTTCAAAATACTTCATTGAAAAATGTTATATCTGTGTTCATAAATGCTATTTCCACCTGAGTTTCTATTCTCATACTTACCTAATTATGTTGGTCTCTTAAAATGTTAGGTAGGTTTTTTTTTTTACTTTTGCTTTGTCCTGAGTTTATAGAAAACATTGTAATTATCTAGTCCTTAATGATTTAAAACCCTCTTCCAGAAACCGTCAAAGCTCAGTGCCTTTCCTTTCCCTGTCTCCTTTTTAGAGCGAAAGCATTATCTACCATGTTAGCTTTCTCTGTGACTATTTCGTCTGTTCATGTGTTTTGTTTTTTATTCATATGAAAGTTTTTGTGCATTTTTCTAATATTTCATCCATTTTGCCTAGGCTTTAAGTTAAAGTTATATGGGAAAAGTAAAAATAATCTCTTTCAAATCTGAAGTTCCATTCCCTTTTCCATTTCTATGTGGTTTGTTTGGACTAACACTCTTCTTTCTTAATCAGACTTACCAAAACTTGGCCAGTTTTGTTGATCATTTCAAAAAAACCTGGGTTTTCAATATCCTGGTATTTTGTTTTGTTTCCAAATTCATTTCTTCTTTTATGTTCAAAAATTTCTTCTACTTTCCTTGTTGGGTTTATTTGTGAAGTTTTTCTCTCATTTTCTGAGTTAAAAACTAACTATCTTCAGTCTCTTGCCTTTTCTGAGAAATGCATCTTATGCTGTATTTCTCTTCTGCCCCGCCTGGGCTGTTTCCCAGTCATTGTTATTTATGGGTAAAAGGAATGGACATTTTTATCCTATTTTTTTTTCTTTATCCCAAAACACATAGAGAAGTATGGTTTTATAGTTTAATAGGTAGGTAGATGGAGAGTATTTTTTTAAACCATGTTTAACTTTTATCCCATCACATTCATTTTACAAGGTTTGTATGACTTCTATTTTTTTAAAAATTATAAATGTATTCTTTTGTGTTAATATTTGATTGGTAATTTTTGTGAACATTTCACTTGTGTTTGATAAGAATATACATTATTCTCTTAACTGTCTTATTCTCTACCAACGTCTCCTTGTTTTTTATCATACATATTTTCATGTGTATACAGTAAATAAACTATCGTATTAAGTGCATAAAGGTTACATCTGCTTTGCAAATGTCATACTATCACTGTGTGGTCTTAGAACAGCCAATTTTTTCTCACGGGACCAGGTACTAAACATTCGAGGCTTTGTGCGCTGGGTGGTTTCTGTCACTTAACTCTCCCATTGCAGCATGAAGGCAGCCTGACACGTACAGGAGAGCGTGGCTCTGTTTTAATAAAGCTTTATTTATAAAAACATGTGACGGGCCAGAATGGGCCCGCTGGTCTTAGTTTGCCAGTTCCTGGTCTCGCTTATAAGGATGATGAGACTCTGACATCTAGACTTACCTGTCTGTGATTCCACCTGCGTCCGTTAACCGTCTCTGGTGCTCACTCGCTGGGAATTTGTGCACCTTGGCCCGCTGTTTCTGCGTTTGTCACGGTACCCTTCCTGTTGCACCGGGAGGGACAACCCTTGTTCTTAGGAAGCACGACACGCAGTGTCAATGCCAGCACTCTCAGCGAGGACACGCAGTGTCAATGCCAGCACTCTCAGCGAGGACACGCAGTGTCAATGCCAGCACTCTCAGCGAGGACGACACGTGAGAACTGGTGGGTCGGGAGAGGCACAGCGCCTGCAGAACGGTCGTGGCGCGTGGCTCTCTAAAGCGCGATCTCCCGAGCACGTCTCCGTCCCTTGGTGTTTCGTGTCCCGGGCAGCGCTGACAGCAGAGGGTCCTGGGGGCGTGCCGGGGAGGAGCGGGTCAGACACTGATGCTTACTGTTTCCTGCGGGTCACGTCCGTAAACGGCTCGTAGCGTCCGTCTGGGAGGCGACCCACTTTACTCCCTCCTGCTGCATACGGCGTTGTCTCTGATAGTCCTTTCTTGGACTAGCCAGAGCCATCTTTCCTAGATTGTTCTCCAGTTCAGTCTTTTCCAGATTCATGTATTTTTATCTTTATTTTGCTTATTGTTTGTTTCTATCTTTAATTAAATAGTTTTTGTTTTCTTCCTCCCATCTCCCTAATTTTATGCTATCTATTTTCTTCTGATTACTAATTTGCCTATATTTCTTTTTCCTTTTTCTTTCCTATCTTTTCTTTGCTTTCTTTTTTTTTTTTTTTTTTTGGTATGTTATGTTCTTCCTGTCATTATTATCTAAAGATTTCATTTTATAATTGCTTTTTTAGCTTCTTTGTTTGATAGATGATTTAGTATTTGAGTAGAATTAAGAAGTTTTTAACCTTATTTAGCCATTTTTGCCTCCCCACTTTAATGCCTGTGTGAGTTTCTGCATGCACGCATGTGAGCACAGGTGTGCATGCGTACAGTCTTCCCAGAAACTTCCTGTAGGTCGGACAAGACCTTTCAATGACCAGAGCTGTGTTAGGGCCCATTCCTTGTCCATTCATGGGGAATGTCACCACCGTAGGTAGTAAGTGCAGAACTGCTTGAGGGTAAGTCAGAGTTGGGCAGAGAAGGGTCAATATAGCCTGATGAACATAGACCCTGGGCCAGTGGTTGAAGGCTAAGTATTGTGGGTAGTTTAAGGCTGGGTGGGGCAGGGTGCACGGGGATGGTGATTGGGCGGGAAACCAATATTGTCCACACAGCAGGTGTTACCAGCTATACCACTGATCAAAACCACATACACTTCACTGCCGATAGTGACTCCTTCCGCTGCAACTAAACATGCACCTTGTGGCTAGGCATAATTGCATTTATCATAGGAAGTCTGGTATGATTTTGTCTTTAATGAATAGCTGCTGCTTGACTGAAAAATGACTACTATAAAATTCTTTCAATCGCTGTGAGTATATTATGTGTGTACTAGAGGCCCGGTGCACGCATTCGTGTGCGGGTGAGGTCCTTCAGCCTGGCTGGCAATCAGAGCCAATTAGGGCGTCTCGCCCAGTCCAGATCGGGGCTGGCCAGCTGGGGGAGGAGGGGCTGCGGGAGGTTCCTATCAGGGCGATGGGGGCTGGCTGGCCCGGGGGAGGGGCTGTGGGAGGCTCCTATCAGGGCGATGGGGGCTGGCTGGCCCGGGGGAGGGGCTGCGGGAGGCTCCTATCAGGGCGATGGGGGCTGGCTGGCCCGGGGGAGGGGCTGTGGGAGGCTCCTATCAGGGCGATGGGGGCTGGCTGGCCCAGGGGAGGGGCTGCGGGAGGTTCCTATCAGGGCGATGGGGGCTGGCTGGCCCGGGGGAGGGGCTGCGGGAGGCTCCTATCAGGGCGATGGGGGCTGGCTGGCCCGGGGGAGGGGCTGCGGGAGGTTCCTGTCAGGGCGATGGGGGCTGGCTGGCCCGGGGGAGGGGCTGCGGGAGGCTCCTATCAGGGCGATGGGGGCTGCCTGGCCCGGGGGAGGGGCTGCGGGAAGCTCCTATCAGGGTGATGGGGGCTGCCTGGCCCGGGGGAGGGGCTGCGGGAGGTTGGCCAGCAGCGGGGAGGGGCCGGGGGAGGTTGGTTGGCTGCAGGAGGTTGGCTGTGGGAGTGCACTGACCACCAGGGGGCAGCTCCTGCATTGATCCTCTGCCCCCTGGTGGTCAGGGTGTGTCATAGTGGCTGGTTGACCGGTTGTTCTGGTCGTCCTATTGTAACGGTTGCTTAGGCTTTTATATGTAGAGGTTTTTGCTGTATTCCTGATAATTTAGGGTCTTGGGATTGCAAGCAGATACCATGTCTTCTTTCTTGTTCGTCCCGCACTGAGCACTGGGTTTCCAGAAACTAATTATTAGCAATAAAAAAGTTGAATGTCTTTGTTTTTATTAAATTATTTTTTCTGCATATTTATAATACAGGGAAAGGTTCTAATATAAGGCATGGATTTATTTTAAGGCAACACATAAAAATAAGTGGTTTAACAGCATTGTGTGAATACAGATGAGATGGTCCTATTAAAATTCGGTCACAAAATATCTATATATAGGAAAGCCAAGCGACCAGAATGCCAGAATGACCGAAATGACTGGCCGCTATGATGCGCACTGCGGTGGCCAACCAACCCAATCGGGGCCCCAATGCCCCCCCCCCCAACCTCCCCTAACCCCTCCCCCAGGCTGACATGGCTTCCGATCAGCCCCCCACCCCCACCCCGATCAGGGGCGGGGCCAGCCGGCCAACCTCCCGTGGTCCCCCCCCCAGCCTTGTCCCCGATAGGCCCCCCCATCATGGGCAGTGCTGGCTGACCTCCCATGGCCCCTCCCCGCTGCCAGCCCAGCCCCGATCAGCCCCCATCGGGTGGGCCAGCCGGACCTCACCCATGCACGAATTCATGCACAGGCTTCTAGTCCTACATTACAAAACCCTAATATGCAAACCGACTGCAGGGGGGAACAGCCGGCGGACTGACCGGCTGCTATGATGTGCACTGGCCACCAGGGGGCAGACGCTCAATACCGGAGTGCACTCCCACAGGGACAATGCCGCTCATCCAGAAGCCAGGCTCCGGGCTGGTGAGTGCAGTGGCAGTGGTGGGAGCCGCTAAGGAACAATGAGCCGAGCAGTGAGGAGCAGCGAGCAAGCAGGCAGGAAGGAGCGAGGGGTCCCGGGCTGTGAGAGGGATCCGGTGCCGCGAGACGGGTCCGGTGCCGCGAGAGGGATCCGGTGCCGTGAGAGGGATCCGGTGCCGCGAGAGGGATCCGGTGCCGCGAGAGGGATCCGGTGCCGCGGGAGGGATCCGGTGCCGCGGGAGGGATCCGGTGCCGCGGGAGGGATCCGGTGCCATGAGAGGGATCCGGTGCAGCGAGAGGGATCCGGTGCCGCGAGAGGGATCCGGTGCCGCGAGAGGGATCCGGTGCCGCGAGAGGGATCCGGTGCTGTGAGAGGGAACTGGGACTGTGAGAGGGATCCGGTGTCGTGAGAGGGATCCGGTGCCGCGAGAGGGATCCGGTGCTGTGAGAGGGATCCGGTGCCGTGAGAGGGATCCGGTGCCGCGAGAGGGATCCGGTGCCGCGAGAGGGATCCGGTGCCGCGGGAGGGATCCGGTGCCGCGGGAGGGATCCGGTGCCGCGGGAGGGATCCGGTGCCGCGAGAGGGATCCTGTGCTGTGAGAGGGATCTGGTGCTGTGAGAGGGATCCGGTGCTGTGAGAGGGATACGGTGCCGTGAGAGGGATCCGGTGCCGCGAGAGGGATCCGGTGCTGTGAGAGGGATCTGGTGCTGTGAGAGGGATCTGGGACTGTGAGAGGGATCCGGTGCCGTGAGAGGGATCCGGTGCCGTGAGAGGGATCCGGGACTGTGAGAGGGTGCAGGCCGGGCTGAGGGACCCCCCTCTGCCCCCGTGCACACATTTCGTGCACCGGGCCTCTAGTATAAGATAATGCAGCAAGATTAATGCCAACTAATTGCTAGTTCAAGTCTGTGTGATGAATTGACGAGAAGCTGTGTTCTCACTGAGTGAGTCCTGCCAGGGAGGAACGGTGCTGCCAATCACACACAGTAGTCAGAGGCTAGTGCGTTTGGGTGGCTAATTGTCAGCAGAGCTTGTCTTTGTCCCCCTGGTACTTCCTGGTCATTTGCTTATTTCCGTTTTTGTTGCGAGCATCCACAAAAATTACATGTTGTCGCTCGCCTTCCAGCTGCAATTATTCGTCTTGATGTGTAGGCATAGCTACCAATTAAGGGAAAAGAAGTCTGTCTTAAGTAAAGTTATTACTGTTAGTATAGCGCATCTTCTAAATGTCTAATCTTATAACTGCTGGGCTCTTTATTTTGCGTGCTGGTAGTTTAATGTGAATGATGGATTATTAAATTCTTTTCATAGGAAATAGGCGTAGTTTAAGCTAACAGTCTTTACCGCTGATACCAGTTAGCAGACGAGAAATTAATTCCGAGGATTTATATTTCTTCATAGCTCTTTGAGGATAGCATTTTGTTACTTTTGCGGAAGGTGAGTGAAATCTGGCCTGGGTACCACGGGTGGCAGAGAACAAATTCGTGGGCTCAACACGTATCTGCTGAGTGTCTGCGGTTGCCGTCACTGATGTCTTTCCCTCGTCGTTTTCAGGGTCGCCATTCCTTTTCTTGTGATACTTCTTTAGAGACCCTCCTCGTGTGAGGAATTCACCCTGCAGGATGCTGTGGCTTCCCATCAGCTCCGTTTACCTGTGTAGCAGGCCTGGAGGTCAGGTGTCCACGTGAATGGAGAGGCTTCCCCAAAACTCTCCCCTACTTGCAATGGCTAGTGAGCGGGAGAACACTGCCTGCGCCCAGGCCCCTGCCTGGGTGGTCTGTGAGCCCCTCCTGTCCAGCAGCCTCGGATACGCGGGCGCCCCTGTTGCCTCCGTGGGCAGCCTCGCAGCTTCCCCAAGGCAGCCGCTGCCTTTCAGTCTTTGATGAAGTGTGTCCCCCTCGCTCCCCGGGGCTTGCTTTCTGGAGCTCAGGGAGGAGATGGGACAGCCGTGGGCTCTTCCCACCCCTGCTCCCGCGGGCTCAGCTGCTCCGGTTGGCGTGGCGTGCGGTCCTGGGCAGCATTCACCCTGGGCCCCAACGTGCAGCCAACAGGGCGGTCCCTTCCCCGCGCACGCGCACGCAGTCCCCAGTGAGCAGGGCGTCCAGGTCTCCCTGGAGACGGTGGCCCACTTTGGCCTCCGCTCTGACACCTCCCGCGCGGGCACCGTGCAGCGAGAGGGCAGCGAGCGTCAGGGATCCCCGGCTGGGAGCAGAGCAGCGTGGAGCGCTGCCCATGGGCGCCCCGCGGGGTCCTGAGGGCTGGAGGTGCCAGGAGCCCCGCGGCGTAGACAGCGCCACCCTCTGGCCCTGGGGCCCCGGAGCGTCTATGGCTGCGATTCCCAGCCTGCCTCCTCCCGCCGGGAGGCCGGAGCCTCTGGGATGGGGTCTGGGCATCGGAGCGTGCAGGTCCCGCACCACTTCCGCACGCAGCCAAACACGAGAACCGCTGGTCTGGAGCTTGGAGCCACCCGTGGGTGCTGCCTTAGCGTAGGTGTCACAGGAAAATGGTGTTGAGTTACCTAGAAAACGAGTTAAAGGCGGAAACATCTTTCTCTCTCCGCAAACCATGCGATAGCAGTCTTCCTTTCTGTAGCATTGCCTAGTTTGCCTGATGAGATTTATTTAGCACAGAGAGCAACATATAGCTCCGAAGTCTTCTTGGCAGCGACTGACGAAGGCGGTGCCCACATTCTCAGCGGAGGGAGAGCTTTGCCGGTCGCCTCCTGGCTCCCCGGAAAGTAACCCAAGTGTTATGCTTTTTAAATGAACCAGAGAGTACATCCAGCAGCGTTGGCCAGCCGTATCCTTTCTCTCAGATGCCAACAATTATGTAACCAAAGTAGAAAGCCATTTACAGATGCCTTCCTCTTGAGCAGATTCCAGATGTAAGAGTTGGAAGTGGTGATTAGCAGAGGTAATGGTATCCGATGGACCGCGGTGCCGTGGCTACACGTGCTCTTGGGAAACACGTCACAGGCTCTGAAAATCCTCTGTCCTCCGGGACTCACTGCCTTTTGTTCCAATTTACATCCACTTCCTGTTGGCTGCTGCATACCACTCCAGGTGTTGGCTTAATTTTCAAAGCCAGATGTGATTGGACATTTGGCAGGAAAGTCCACATTTCCCGAGATGCTTTTGCAGCGATTCAAACACGAGCAAACAGTAATAACTGCTTATTTAAACCGAGAGCGCTTCCAAAAGTCTTTTCTGTTCCATCTCAGGCTTTCTTCTCTGCTAAAATCGTTCCTTGCGTGCGTGAGGGCAGGTTTGTGACTTAAAGAGGAATAAGGTCTCTACTCGGAAAGCCGGTGCCTGACGGATGTGTCTCTGGGACTGGGCGGCGCCGCCCAGGCAGCGTGCGGGCAGCGGGCCTCCCCGAGCGGCCCTCCTCCTGCTCTTCCTCCGCAGCCCGCCCGCTTGATCCTGTGACTCAGCGATCCGCATCTCACAAGTGCCCTGTGGCTTTCCGGTTGACTGATGTTCTGTCGGTGACATGACACCTGGACACCCTATTAAGACTGTAATTATACAGCAAAGTCCCGACTCATTGACGGTCCTGGCAAACGGAACACCGCCACTGTGTCGCTGGCTCTTCTTGGGTAAACATAAAACGTAGTTTGGCCTTTCGTTGACTAATGACTAAAATTTTTATATTTAAACATGAGCTGAGCAAACACTGGGGATTTGAGGTTCAAGTAATAAATCCTCCTGTATTCCAGGTGAGGATTTCTATGGCTGTCCGTCTGCCTACCTGCCTATTATCCATTCATACATTCGTGGCGTTACTTGAGAGCTAAAACTCTACCTGCGATTTTAATCTTTAAAATCCAGAGCTCAGTCCTTTGAGTTATTGTATTAATCAGATTTTAATGCTGCTTATAGATTTTGTTCTCAAAAAAGAAAATTAAAAATGAAAACAGCACTTCTGCTATAGTGTGCTGATTTCACTCCGGGGTATTGCTTCCTTTATTTCTAATTTACACATATTTACACGGAAGTGCCCCCATTGAAAAGATAATCATAATGGATTGAGAAATTTGATTTTCTTGGACTATCCCTTTAAGTAAGGAAGGAAGGAAAAGGAGAATTATATGAAGAGCCTGAGGAATCCTATTTTCATGAGTCAGGGCGTTTGCAATGCTAGGGCTTTCCAGTTTCAATTTCTTTGTCACTAGGTTAAGAGAATTATTCTCGTGTTAGCTCACCAATACCGTGTCTGATCATCCTTGCTCACTGCGACGCAGCCTGTGTGATTTAGGGAGCGTTGCATTTGCAATAGCAGATCAGCCGGGATCTGTCTCTACATGGAATGGCCGGGTTGAATTGTTCTAAATCCTTCCCAAAGTTCCGTTACAAACCCTTCACCCAGCCTTCCAGTTTGAGCTGGAAATACCGATTCAAGCATCCCCAAGTCCTCATGCGTCGGGGGTCTGAGGCTGAGCTCTGGTGCAGGCGGGCCGCGGAAAGAGTCCACTTCCGAGTTACGTTCGGTTGAATTCTGAACACCTCGATTTTTTCAGTAAACGTTCATCCCATTTGTTTACAAGTCAGGTATGGTCCAAGAATCCAGGAGAGAGCAAACAAGCACCCCTTTCTCCCTCCAGCGTTCAAAACGGCGCTTACGAAGCCCTTTTTCTTACTGCCCGGGGAAGCATTTTTACTTCTTAATCTTGAGTCAGATTTTTTTAACTTTATGTGGGATTTTGATGAGCTTCGTTATATGTCATTCTGGTGTAGTCCTGGTTGAAGACGGGCGTTTAGGGGGTGATGAGTAATGAGGGGGGCAGCGCCTGGCAGGGAGGGCAGGACCGCGGGTGGTCGGGGGCATCTCGGGAGGGCAGGCCCCTCTGACTCCGCGGGGCCTCCTGCGAGTGTCATACGCTGTGTCGTGCGAGGGGCACCACGGCGAAGGTTACGCGTTATGTACTTGATTAAATAAAGAGGGAGAGTGTGCTGGGAAAGCCACCCGAGTGGCTACCGTCTTCACCTACAGTGACAGGCCGAGAGCTCAGGGTCCTGAGGCTCCCCATCGCACCCCTCCTGCACCGGCGGCGCTGCCTGGGGAGCATGGGTCCGAGGCGGGCGGCGCGGGCACCTCTGGCTTGCCCGAAGGGTTTCCTGGGTGTGTCTGTCTCGCCGTCTGCCACCGAGCCTGTCACTTGGGTCCCGGCCGTTATTTCTTTCGGGTTAAGGCTCAGCACGTCCTTCTCTCCCGCAGGGACCC
The DNA here is from genome assembly GCA_026230045.1 of Corynorhinus townsendii. Classification (NCBI taxonomy): domain Eukaryota; kingdom Metazoa; phylum Chordata; class Mammalia; order Chiroptera; family Vespertilionidae; genus Corynorhinus; species Corynorhinus townsendii. The sequence continues at coordinate 170,744,908 of JAPDVU010000006.1, read as the reverse complement.
GCGGCCCGAGTGTGACTGAAACACGTTTGTGCAGAAAGAGTAACATGTACACGCGGGGACATCCCGCGGGCCAGTGGGACAGGGAACTGGCACCATCTCATTGGGAAATTGGGGGCCCGTCCAGGAGGGTCTTGGAAAGAGTCTTGTCCCTCTTGGCCCCCCTGCCTGTCCTGGCCTCGCAGGGCTGGGTGGCGGGGTCACCGCGCTCGGCTCGCGCTGGGCCGGGCTGGGGCTGGCACTGCGCACAGTGGGCCGACGCCGGCGAGGACGCCTCTCACCTGCTCCTCAGCGGGGTTTCCACACAAAGCCCTGGCCCGCTGTCTCCGTAGGAACTCCTTGGATGGAAAAGGAGCTTCTCCAGAACGGAACTTGGTGATAAAGGCATTTGAACGCCTTCTTGCCTCTCTCTCCCTCAAGCGCCAGGACTCCGGGCAGTTCCTGCGGCGGCGAAGGAGGGCGTGCGCTCTGCCTCCAGCCTGAAGCCTGAGTCCCGTTGGCACTTCCTGCGGCCCCAGCCTGCTCCTCAGAGCGTGTGGGGTTCCCTCGGCGCGTCACCTCCTGGGACCCCGTCCTTCCTGCTGCCTGAGCTCAGGCCCACAGCTGGAGCGGGCGGCAGCGCTGACCCCTTCCCCGCGTGGGGCTCTCCACAACGTGGACCAAATGGTTCTCATCAGACACAACAGTGACGATGCCATGCTTCCCAGGAAGACGCCCCCTCTCCCCGCCCCCAGCTCCACTGTGGTCTGGTCTCAGCGCGGGTCAGCAGGCGCTCCCCCCGCCCAGCCACTCGGTCCCCACGCGGCCGCGTCCCAGTCCCACCACGCTTCCTGTGCGCTCCCCCTGCGTCCCCACGCGGCCGCGTCCCAGTCCCACCACGCTTCCTGTGCGCTCCCCCGCCCAGCCACTCCGTCCCCACGCGGCCACGTCCCGCCACAGCTTCCTGTGCGCTCCCCACGCCCAGCCACTGCGTCCCCACGCGGCCACGTCCCGCCACAGCTTCCTGTGCGCTCCCCACGCCCAGCCACTGCGTCCCCACGCGGCCGCGTCCCGCCACAGCTTCCTGTGCGCTCCCCACGCCCAGCCACTGCGTCCCCACGCGGTCGCGTCCCGCCACAGCTTCCTGTGCCTCTGCACGCGGCCTTCTCCCGCCAAAGCCACGGAGAAGGCCCGCCAGCCGTGTCCCACGTTAACCTAGAAGACCTGCTGACCTCCACACCTCAACGTTTTGCTTCATACATTTCAGAAAGGTTCATACGTAATTACAATATCTCCACCGTATTTTCTCAGTGGCCTGCCGCTATAAAGTTAAATGAGATCTCAATTGTAAAATGAAGTCGTTGATCAGCATTCTCCAAGGAATAGAGGCCCGGCGGCGAAGTGGTTAAGACGTGGGCCCTGGAGGCACACGGCTTGTCCTGAGTTCTGCTTCGGCTCCGAGGGAGGAGCGGTCCGACTCCAGCCTGGCCGGCCCGCCCCCCCTCACTGCGGTGCGCGTGGCTCCTTCCCCGCGGGGGGCTGCGGGTGCGAGCAGGTGCCGCCCGAAGCCTCGAGGACAGTGTCCGGTGTGACTGTGGGGCGGGGGGGGCGGGCTGGCTCTGATCTTGCCATCATCCCCTCGGACCCCCGTGTGCAGCGGTGCCTGTAAACGCCCAGTTTCCTCGAAGGGTTCTGGGTGAAACCGTTCCGTCTTCCAGGTTTCCACACGGTTTTGAACATCATGTTGCCACCGCGTGGGAAAGGGGCGCGGTCCCTGCGTCCTCCGGTTTCGCTTCCCAATTGTAAAACACGGGGACGCGTATCGCTTTGCATTAACCTACGCGTTTGCTGGGACAGGCTGCAGCGTGACCGTGCGAGAGGGAGGAGTCGGTCAGGTACAGTCCGTTGGTTTATGGTCAGTAACCTTCAAAACGACGGATTGTCACACGCCGAATCCCTGTTTCATGGAGGGTGTGTGCACGCTGAATGTTCTGCTTCTCAGTTCCGGTCACTGGTGGCCGTCTGAAGCAGAAAGAACGGCCCACTGGCTACGTCGTTCAGCGTGGTGAAGGTTACAAATGCAGCTCACCAGGTTAAGCTCAGTGCGGCTAAGTTCTCCTCCCGGCGGGGCGGGGCGGTCCTTCCCTCCCTCGGCGGGCTAGTAGGCCCTGCCCAGGTGCCTGGTCGGAGGTCCCCTGGCTTCACCGTGGGGTGAAGCTGCCGAACAGCCTGGGCACCCACATTCGTGCTTCTGTCCCTTTACGCTCTCGGCATGGGGTAGCCGCATGGTTACTGTTGGCGGGCCTGCCCCTTTTCCGGGGACAATGCCCACAGCAAACACGTGCGTGTTAAAATCCTCGCTTGTTCACAGGGCAGACAGTGCTTATGCCCAAGGCTCCGTTTTAATCTGGGACTTTCCCAAAAAGAGAGACCACCCCCCCCCAAAAAAAAAGCACCAAAAAACACGAAACACAGCAACACGCTCCTGCAAGGTCGTCACCTCTTCACGGGCACCGTGGTTCCCCCGTGACTTCTCAGGTGGTTTGGCGGCCTCCCGGTGCCCGCACGTGGCAGGGCGCCGCGCACGGGTGCTTGCGGACGGTGTGAGTGCGGTGTCTGTGGGACTGTCAGGCTCCCCGCTCCTGCTCCGGGTGGCGTGCGCTCTCTGATGGAGGGTGCTTGTCCCTCTCCGTAGCTCTGCCCAGACCCCTCCGCGCCTTCGTTCTGGAAAGTGCCGCCGCGGCCGTCATTGCCATTCCGGGGTGAGTTTCTGAAGCAGCAGGAGTGAGATGATTTTGCAGATTGCGAGATAATACCCTCTATGATCTTGTCTCAACCTGTAACACACACATCCGCACAGAAGCACCATTTAATTACGGTAATATCCTTCCTGACATCAGACGCAGCATGGGGCCCGCTAAGGTTATATTGTTCGTGGTAAGACGGAGTCAGGCGTGGTTTAAAGAGGAAGGGTGCGATCATCTACCTTAGGCCATGGGGAGCTTTTAATTTTGTTTTCTTTCTCGGCTCCCCAGATGAAAATGCACACAAAGCTGTGCCAGACAGACGCCGTCCAATCCCCTCCCGGCCCCCCGGCTCCCTGCTGGGCTCCCCTCCGGTACGTGGGCTCTGAGCTGAGGGAGTTTCTGGTTGTGACACTTTTCCCAAAGTCTCCCGTGACAGATGCAGTGACCTTATCGTGCAGACAGCTCTATCCAGGTTGATAACCCAGCCATCTGGCTTCTATCGATCATAATTGATTTAAAGAAACCAGCTCTCCGAAGGTTGGTCATTTAAACCCTGAGGCTAAATTGGCCTCCATTTAATTTGAAGTTCTAAAGACCTTCGTTCTTGAAACTCGCTTGGGCCCAATATGCAACATTAAGCCTCGTTTCTTGCCTGGGTGCGGTTTTGGGGACGAAGAAGCTCGTGGCCTGCCTTGGGAAACATGAACTTCTGTAAAGACTACGCTGAGCGGCCTGATGACGATGCTCTCTGAACGCATGATCATCTGGCCACTCCGTGTCTATCCTATAGAATAAACGGCTAATATGCAAATTGTCCCCTCGACCAGGAGTTCGACCAGCGGGCAGGCCGGCCAACCGCCCATGTCCCCTCCCCCCGGCCATATACATATATAAACGGAGTGGCCAGATTATTACCACTCAGAGATCACAATAATCTGGCCACTCCGTGTATTTTATACTCTAAAGGCTACATATGCATGTACGCATGTTGGGTTTATGATTCTCTTAGGTTTTGCAGGAGTTGAGAACTTGGTGGACTAGGGCAGTGGTCGGCAAACTCGTCAGTCAGCAGAGCCAAATATCAACAGGACAGTGACTGAAATTTCTTTGGAGAGCCACATTTTTTAAACTTAAACTTCTTCTAACGCCACTTCTTCAAAATAGACTCGCCCAGGCCGTGGCATTTTGTGGAAGAGCCACACTCAAGGGGCCAAAGAGCCGCCTGTGGCTCGCGAGCCGCAGTTTGCCGACCACTGGGCTAAGGTGTTAAGACTGGTCCTTGTTTACCAGCTTTCTAGATTCGCGCTCATGACAACCTGGGTCTGTTGAGTCTATAGAATGGGGCGAAGATAGCGCCCGTCTCGGATCATTGGGAGAATGAAGTGAAACGGAACATGCCCAGTGCTAACGGAACCCGCTGCCTGGCACACTGTGTGTGAGAAGTGAAGACGGATGTGACTGCTGCTCACTGTCACGCCTTCCCAGCCGTTACTAAGGGGCTCTCCCGCTTCCTTTGTTCAGCGCTCCCGTTCCACTCTGGAGGCCAGTTCTTCACCCACCGGCAAGACGTCGGCACTCACGTGTATGCCGAAGGCTTCGGCGCGGGGACCGCCCACCCAGCTCTCCCCGGGGCTCCTGCGAAGGGCACCCCTTACCCTGCCACGGCAGCTCGGGGCCACAGGGCGGGGGCGGGGTAACTCTGCAGTGAGTCCCAGTGACCGGAGACCGCTCCCTTTTCCCTCTCCTTTTGCAGACAGCTCTTTTTGGCTAAGTGATAAACTGTGGGAACCCCACGTTTAATTTCAATGTAGGGTCTTACGGTGCTTTTACCAGTCCAGGGCTGCATTTCGTGCCATCCTACAAGTCACTTGCAGCCAGGGGTCCCGTTCTGCGCTGAGCCCTGGTCTTCGTGACGCCGCTGGGCCGGTGTTGGGAGCCAGCCTTCTCTGAGCTGGCGGATCGTGCTCGGCGCAGCGCTATAAGGGAGTTCTTTACGGGGGGCGTCTCCCGAATTTATTTTATGCTTTGATTTACTTCAACAGCGAGCCGTTGTATTTGTAACTCGATATGCGTAGGTGACTTTCAGGCCCCTCCTCTTCTTTGCATGTAGTTGTGACGGACGATGTTTGTCACCCTTCCTGTAGCCCCGTGCCAGCAGACCGCGTGCACCGCTCAGGAGGGCGCGGTAGCTGTCCGTGGGTTTCAGAAGGTGCTGACTTGCTCCATCACAATTGGGTTTTTTCCCATCATCCCTTAATGCCGTAGCCATCGTTTCGCTAGTTTTGTTTTTATTTTTTAAAACGTGAGCTGTATGCCACCTGAGGAAGTCTGTAAGCATGTGCTGTGGTTTAAAGAATGGCGGTGAAATGGACACGGCGTCGCCAGCTTCCAGACAAAGGAGGTGACACGGTCAGTGTCTAGAAGCGCTGTGAGCCCCTCCCCGTGGCTCCTCCCTGCCTCGCCCCGAGCTAGACCATCGTGCTTCCTTCCTCTTTGCAGGGTCGCCGCCACACTGCTGTTTGGCACGAAGCGCGCTCTTCCCGAGGAAGCGAGGAACCGCGTGCACCGCGCTGGGCACCAGGAGGTCCCCGTGGCTAGAGAACAGCTCATCTCTGGCCGGAGCCGGCCTCATTACCCCTCGGAGTCCACAAAGTCCCTTCTGGGAAGCTAGTGGTCAAGGTCACAGATGAGTCCTGGGAAGCTGGGGCTTACCAGTCAGAGCAGCCGGCGGGCTGGCGCGTGGGCCGCTGTTGGATGCGTAGCCTGGCAGGCACGTGCCGAGGGCCAGCGTGTCTCTGCGGTCTGCGTCTCCGCTCACGGTGCCCACCAGCTCTCCGGCAGGGACCGCGGCAGCCGCTGTGGCGGAGCGTGTCAGGGCGGCCCGGGAGTTGGAGGCGGACGCAGCAGGAGCTCCATTGACGTGGGTGAGGGTGAACCAGGTGCAGATCAGAGGCTGGGCCGGGCTCACCGGGCATTTGTGTTCAGGTAGAGAAGATGGTGAAAAAGGAGGGGCTTTCTGTGGCGCCAGCCCGCGGCCTGCCGCCTCTGAGCGCTTCGCTGGGGCGTGGACCCTTCCCTCTGCGTCCGCTGAGCAGCTCTGGCCCCAGCGTCCTTCCTCCGGCCCCGAGGCTGCCCTCTCCTCCTCGCTGTGCGGCCTCGTGCTTCCTGAGCCTCGCGTTCCCCTCGTTCGCGGATTCCTTTCCTGCTTGGGGAGAACACACCCTCCCGTAGCTCTGAGAGCAGCTGGATGGGAGACGCATTTTTCGAGATCTTATCCATCCAAAAACGTCTTGACCCTACCCTCATTTTCAGAAGGACAGCACAGAGCACTCTGGTGGGCAAGCACTTGGATCTGTAAGTTGAAGGAATTGCTTCATTGTCTTCTTGCTCCAGGGCGGCTGTCGAGAAGTTAAAAGCCATTCTGCTTCCCAATTCTTTGATGTGACCCTTGTGGTTTTCCTTTTGCTGTTGGTAAGAGCTTCTTTCCTCAGTTTTTCCCCCAATATTTTTATGGATTTCAGAGAGGAAGGGGGGAGGGCAGAGAGAGACATCAGTGATGAGAGAGAATCATGGATCGGCTGCCTCCTGCACGCCCCACACTGGGGATGGAGCCCCCAGCTTGGGCATGTGCCCTGACCGGGAACCGAACCGTGACCTCCTGGTTCATAGGTTGACCCTCCACCACTGAGAACGCCGGCCGGGCTCAGAGTTCTGACGTTCCACAGTGAACGGCCTGTGGAGATCACCAGTCCTCCATGGTGCTGGGTGCCCTGTGGGTGCTGTTAAACCTAGAGACTGATTTCCTTTAGTTCCGGGACGTCTCCCAGAGCAATTTCATAATTTTATTAATTAAAGTAACGGCAATTGTAGTGATTTTCTCCCCTCTCCTTATTTCTGTCCTCCCTCTCCCGGACTTCTGTTATTGGGATGCTGTGCCGCTTACACCAGCCTCCTGGTCCTTCTCTGTCCTTTCATCTCGCATTTCTTTGACGTTTTGCTCTGCTTCTGGGAGATTCCTTGACCCTCACTCTCCTGCTCTTTTCCCCTCTGTCGCGTTCACGGAACCCGTCCTCTGTGCGGTGCTTTTCCTGTTCACGGCGTCCTGCTCTCGTGTGATAGAGGCCACGTGTTTTTCCTGGCCCTGAAAATTTTAACATACTTTTTGAAGTTCTCTCTGAGAGGTCTTTTCCCCACGTTGCTTTTATTTTTGTTATGATTGTTTAGCTTTTTAACTTCTCTGTTGAAGCCTTTCCTTAGATGGCTGGCCACTGTCGCTACGTGCTTGCAATGCCAAGTGGCAGCTAGCAGGTGGGTTGGAAGCGCGGAGCCCGTGGCTGGGACATGCTGACGTGGCGTTTCGCTGCAGGTGGTCGGCCTGAGCTCTCTCTGCAGTCCCCTTTGATGGCAGCATCTTTAGAGAATGCTCCTTAGACGGACCAGATTCCCCAGAGAAGATTCCTTCTGTGTCTTGCTTGGCTGTTGGCCATTTTTTGCTCCCTTTCCTTCTCTCTGGTTCGCTGTTTCTCATTGGCTACAGGCTAGAGAACTGGGCGAGGAAGCGACCTGATTAGGATGGTTTGAAATGAGAACAATTAGATTCTGAGTGGCAGCCGGAGGGACTGGTCTGTGCAGAAAATGCTTCAACTGTGTCCATTTCTGGCATCTGTTTTGGTGACCCAGAAACATGTGTTTGTTCATTTCGCGTCCTTGGATGTATTCTGGGAACAGGAAGTCTTCCTGTAGCTGAGCTCGAAATAGAGGAAGTATCAGTGCAAATTATTCTGGAGTAATTTGTGCTTTTTCTTAGTCATTTTAATTGACCCAGTACTTTTCTAGTTGAGTGTTTAATGATTTATTAATTTGTTCTCTAATCTTTCTAGTTATTGAAGAAAATACTACTGGTCCATTATTAACACATTTAAAAAAAGTATTGGTTAAGGTAGGCAGCCTTCAAACTTTTTGCAATAATTGCAGACTATCCACAAGTTCTCAAGAGTAATGGGAGACTATTTTGAGAAATACTGTTTTTACTTTTGATGTTCTCCAAGGTTCATGTCATGAATTCCTGTTGATTTAAAGCCATTTGGACTTTTAAAATATTTGCAACCATTTTAACTGAGCCTTGTTCTCCTGTTTTACCTCCCTGACTGGAGGTGTTTGTTTTTTATAACTTTGTGTTTTTTTATAACCAGTTGAATTTCTAGCGATAGACAAACTTTTAACAAAAATTTCCATTTATGCATAAGCTCACTGTCATTTCTTTACTGTGATTAAACATAATATTGTAATTAGGCCTTATTCAGTCACCACCGTGAAAACAAACCCGTGAGCTGGAAATGCAGGCACACGGGATCATTAATTGAGGATTGCTTCTTCAGAGAGTTTTAACCAAAAAAAAATTTTTTTTTAAAAACGTTTCTTAAAATGATTTATTTTTACTTGCACCTCTAATACATTGAAAGCATGATGGCCTATACAAAACTTGGACTCACACGCCTTTCAGAGCTACTTAATTTGCGTCCGCATCCACCTATATTTCTTGACAAGTGAGAGGGCCTTTTATTAAAGTCAGCTCCAGCCTCCGGTTTTCTGAATGACCTTGAGCACATGGTTTACTTTTTCTCTAGTACACTTTTCCTGCCTGTGATGCTGAGATGAAGATGGTAGCTCGATCCTTCCAAGTCACTGCGGTGTTATTGCAGGGATTAATGAACTGGTGTTTGTAAAATGCTTTGTTCTTCTGAGACTTGGGATTACCTCAGTGGATGATATTATCATCGATGTTGTGTATTGTATTCAGCACATTGGACTAGATAATTGTGCCTTTATGTCAGCTAATGTTTTGGATTTCTTTTAATTAAAATTACATGGAGATAGTGGTGTGCTTGCTGCAATCTTACCCTCCCCGGAAAATTGCAAGTGACTATTAACATGAAGTATTTAAATTATAGATAATTACAAGGTTCTTAAGAATTTATCAGTCCCAGGAAAAAAGAAGGAGCAAGAAAATAGTCATTAAGACTCGGGAATTCCAGCAATTGCATTTGGAAGAATTAGATTACTTGGGTTATGGTATTCATAAGATTTTGGAATATTCGTTTCCAGCCAGTGATGACTGAGCCTTGACAAACATAACATACAGCGGTTAATAGTTCACAAACGAAACCCACAGAGCAACCACACTCGCAATCACATTAAAAAGAGTGAAATTCTTAAGGTTTATGAAAACAAAACGCAAAACGATTACACTGAACATTGCAAAATGCCAGGAAAGTAAATTAAAGAAGATCTAAATTAAAAAAAAAAGGGGGTGACATGTTTATGGATTAGAAGACTTAATGCTATTAAAATGGCATTATTCCCCAAATTGATACACAGCTTAAACACAATTCCTATAAAAACCCCAGGCGAAATTTTTCGTGGTTGTTGCGGGACTCAACAAGCTGATCTTCCAATCACGGAGAAATACAAGGGACCCAGGATAACCAGAGATGAGTACTGTAGCTTTTAAATTGGAAAGTATGACATACAGATCAATGGAACAAAATAGAAAGTCCAGAAATAAACCCGTACATCTGTCGTCCATTGGTTTTAACCAGAGCGCTGAGGCAACTCGTTTAAGTGGAGAGAAGAAGAGGCTGCTCAGCAGATTGTGCTGAGACGGCTGGATGCCCTGGGGGAGGTAAGGGTCTCCTGGCCATCACACCAAAAGCACACGCAGCAGCAGGACGCCCCTTTCCCGCCTGGTTGTGGGGGTGCGCGGGGTGCGGCCACTTCCGGAAGCAGTCCGGCGGTTCCTCAGAGTGTCAGATGTGAGTCCCGTCGGCCCAGCAATCCCGCTCCTGTGCGTGTGCCCTCGGAAAGTGAAAACATCCCTCCGTTGAAAAATGTGTGCGTCAATGCAATCCCTATCGAAATGCCAACGGCATGGTTCACAGGTCTAGAGCAAACACTCCAAAATTTTATGTGGAACCGAGAAAGACCTGCTGGCTCTTGAGAAGGCAGAACAAAGTTGGAGGGATCACAGTACCAGATATCAAGCTATACTACAAAGCCACCGTGCTCAGAACAGCCTGGCACTGGCACAAGAACAGGCATACAGATCAACGGAACAGAACAGAGACCCCAGAGAAATCAACCCAAGCCATTGTGCTCCATTAATATTTGACAAAGGAGGCAAGAGCATACAGAGGGGTAAAGACAGTCTCTTCAATAAATGGTGCTGGGAAAATTGGACAGGTACGTGCAAAAAATGAAACTAGACCACCAACTTACACCATGCATAAGAATAAACTCAAAATGGATAAAAGACTTGAATGTTAAGTCGTGAAACCACAAAAATCTTAGAAGAATCCAGAGGCAGTAGAATCTCAGACATCTTTCATAGCGATCTATTTACAGATACACCTCCTAGGGCAGTGGTCGGCAAACTCATTCGTCAACAGAGCCAAGTTTCAACAGTACAACGAAATTTCCTTTGAGAGCCAAATTTTTTAAACTTAAACTTCTTCTAATGCCACTTCTTCAAAATAGACTCGCCCAGGCCGTGGTATTTTGTGGAAGAGCCACACTCAAGGGGCCAAAGAGCCACATGTGGCTCGCCAGCCCCAGTTTGCGGACCACGGTCCTAGGGCAAAGGGACTACATCAAAATAAAAAGCTTCTGCCCAGCAAAAGAAACCATCAACATGATGAAAAGGGAGGCCACTGCATGGGAGAACATATTTGCCAATGATACACCTGATAAGGACTTAATTTCCAAAATATATAGGGAACTCATATAACTTAACAAAAGGAAGACAAATAATCCAATTAAAAATGGGCAAAGGCCCTAAATAGACACTTCTCCAAAGTGGACATACAGGCGGCCAAGAGAGATGAAAAAATGCTCCAAGTCACTAATCATCAGAGAAATGCAAATTAAAATGGCAATGAGATGTCACCTCACACCTGTCAGAATGGCTGTCATCAACAAATCAACAGACGACTAGTGCTGGCGAGGACTCGGAGAAAAGGAACCTCGGGCACTGCTGGTGGGAACGCAGACCGGGGCAGCCGCTGTGGAGAACAGTATGGAGCTTCCTCAAAAAACTAAACATGGAACTCCCATTTGACCCAGTGATCCCCCTTCTAGGACTGTATGCCAAGAAACCAGAAACACCCATCAGAAATAATGTATGCGCCTCTATAGCAGGACAATTTACAACAGCGAAGATCTGGAAACAGCCCAAGTGCCCATCAGTAGATGAGGGATAAAAAACTGTGGGACATTTATACCACGGGACACTATGCAGCAGTGAAAAGGGTCTCTTACCCTTTGAGACAGCACGGAGGGACCTGGAGAGTAAGCCTCTTTGGCTGTGACAGTGATTTTCCACGAAATACGTAGGCTGTGTGCATTTGAAAATAAAGTAGAAGTTTTTCCTTTTTGGTAAGGATTTATGGGTTAAGTGTTTTAAAATATAACTTATTTTCTCTTTCACCTTATTCACTAACCCTCTACAACTTTTACCGGTTGCTATAGGGTTTGCAATATGTTTGTCTAGTGTTTGGGGTCTGTCTCTAAAGAGTATTCTATTCTTCCTGTGAAAGAGGTACCCTATAGCAATATTCTGTTCCTTCCCTCTCCTGCGCTGTTATCATCATGTATTTGTAAGTATGTTATAAGTTCTACCATAATTTTTATTTTTGCTTTCAACTCAGTTATCTTGTAAAGAAATTAAAGAGTAAACATTAGCTTATATTTAACCCTGTTTACAATGTATAAGCTTTTTATTCCTTTTTGTAGATACAAGTTTTCACTGTATACCTTTTTTCTTTGGCCTGAAGACCTTTTTAATTGTGCTTTTTTTTTAAGTTCTTTTTTTTTTTTTTAATCCTCAGCCGAGGATATCCCGCCATTGATCCCTAGAGAGAATGAAAGGGAGGGAGGAGGACGGGGAGAGAGACAGAGAAACCTTGAGGCGAGACACATGACCGGTTGCCTCCTGCACACGCCCTGAGGGGGGTGGGAGTGGGGGAGGGTGCGACTGCACACGCCCTGAGGGGGGTGGGAGTGGGGGAGGGTGCGGACCTACAACTGAGGCACGCACTCCCCACCGGGAGTCAAACCTACAGCCTTCCGTCCACGGGCCGATGTTTCAACCAGCGAACCAAACGGCCAGGGCTGCAGTTCAGCTCCATGGAAAAGTTCCCTTAAACATTTCTGTGTGGAACACCCGTTTTGGGTCTATTTTTAAAGGACAGTTTCACTGGATATAGAATTCCACGGTGACGGTCTGATTCTTTCCTGAAAGGTGTTCTCCCATTGTCGTCTGACTTGTGTTGTTTCTGATGAAAAGTCAGTAGTAACTCTTATCTACTCCCTGTGTGTAATTTATCTTTCTTTCCCCTTTCTTACTGCTCCGTGAGCATTTCACTGTGTCATTAACTTTCAGGAATTTCATTATGATGTGCCCAAGTTTATTTTCTTAGTTTTTATTCTGTCTGCGGTCGGTTAGCCTTTTGGATACATGATTTATATTTTTAATTTACCCAAATTTAAACATTGTACGTTCAAATAATTTTCCCTTTTCCCGGACTCCAATGGCATTTAGAGTGCATTGCCTTTCACTCACCAGGTGACTCTCCCTCTAGCTCTGGGGCAGGCTGGTGAGGCACCTGCCAGTCAGGGTATGTTCTCCGCTGTGGGCCTGGATAGGGTTTCCGTAAGTCAGGGAACATGGCAGGCGCCTTGACTGCACCTGGGAGATGAGTGCTCGGAGCCCAGCTGCAGGCGATGGGATGCATTGGGTCCGTGGTTCTCAGTGGGGCTGTACATGAGCACCAGGCCTCCTGTGGGCGGGGCGGGGCGGTGCTTGCGAAGCTCCGCGGTGGCTCTGAGAGGTGAAGCCTGGACGAGCAAACACACTGACAGAGAGCTGCCTGGCTGGGGGCTCGGCTGTTGTCTGTTGCCCCGCGCTCTCCAGGACACCCTTAGCAGAAGCCGGCGTCACGATCTTTCTCCAGAGCTTGGGCCCGGGCATTTGTTTTAATTTTTAAATATATTTTTTTATTGATGTCAGAGAGGAAGGGAGAGGGAGAGAGAGAGAGAAACATCCATGATGAGAGAGAATCATGGATCGGCTGCCTCCTGCAGCCCCCCTCCCCCCCCACACACACACTGGGGATCGAGCCAGCAACCAGGCATGTGCCCTTGACTGCAATCGAACCCAGGACCCTTCCGTCCGCAGGCCGGCGCCCTATCCACTGAGCCACACCAGCCAGGGCCCGGGCATTTATTTTTAACGGCGGCTGGAGTTCAGCTTTGAAAACCACTCTGTCCTGCTGGTCCCCGTGGTGAAGGAAGAGCAGGTGCACGCTGATGTCGCAGAGACTTCGCAGTTTCCCGGGGAAGCGGCGCCGGCGGCTCGGGCGGCCAGGGGTTTGCACGGAAACGCTGTCGCCAGGCGGTGTTACCGTAAAGCCGTGGCTGCTCGGGTGTTCACTTGGCCGGCGTTGGCGAGTGTGCAGGGAGCGGCTGTCGGTGTCACGTGACACCGTTTCCCCTAAGTACTGCAGGCCGCCGCGTTGGGCTTTTTGAGGGGAGAATCTCAGCGTGGCAGACGGAGGGGGAGGGAGGAATGGCGGGATAGTGAGAGGCTAGCTTTGGGGAAGGGCTGTCTTTCTTTCCGGAAATTTCGGTGTGTGTTCCCCCCCCCACAACGAGGATGTTTCCCTGACGGACGGTAATAATCACCTGTGGCGCGAGGTTACGCACGCCTGGGCTTACCAGAGAGACGTGTCCCCTTTTAAAGGCATTTTAGGCAGCTTTCCCACGGTGTGCCGGTGTGCCATGGAAAGGCACCGCCGTTTCCACCCACTTGACGGATTTGTGTAGCGCGTGTTAGGTGCCAGTTAAACTGCAGACGCGTGGGAGACTGCAGGGAACCAAAGGGACAGAAATTTCTGCCCTCCTAGAGCTTTTCTTCAGCGGCAGTCTCCACGGGGCCAACGAATAAGTAATAGGTGTAACAGAGATGACCTGGGATGTGGTAAGGCAGCGAATGCTGTGGGGGAGAAGCGGGCAGAGGGTAGGCGATGGGGTTGACGGCTGGGGGCGTGACATCCGAGCCACGACCTGAGAGAAGCCGGGGTGAGCGATGCAGGCACCTGCTGGGAGAGTGCCAGGAGGCGGAAGGGTCCAGCGGGTGCCAGAGGACACCTGGGAGGCCCCGGGGCAGAGGCCACCGCGGGCCGCAGAGGAAGGCACGCTGGAGAGCTACCAGGGGCTTGGCCAGCAGCGCCCCCGTAAGCACGGTTTTCACGTTGTGGGACGCCAGCTGCCCCGGAAGGGACGGGCCAGCAGCAGAGGGCTGCTCCGCGGCTGCGCTGAGGTGTGTGAGGACGAGGGTGACCGCAGGGAGACCGGCCGGGGCGATCGCGGCGGTCCTGGCCCAAGGCGTGCCGGGCCGGGCCGGGCCGGGCCGGGGTGGCAGCAGGGCCTGTGGGGGTCCAGCCAGGGGGATTCCAGAGGGACGTGTGGCCTGAGACGGGGGCCAAGGGGTTCCCCACAGGCTGCCGCCGTTAGCTCAGTAAGGCGACTTAGCGCTTCGTTTCTTCCTTGCTGGGCATTTAGAACGTAGCTCAGTGTGTTCTGAAAGCTGGGCTGAATGCAGATCATTCCTGCTTTCTTTTCATTGCCGAGTGCTAGTACCTGCCCCACGTCTGTGTTCTGAGATCTCCGGGCCGATGACTTTCAGGAAGACTCCAGTTCACAAATAAGTTCAGTTTGTTGAAATGTAAATTGTGTAAAGTTCAGTGGGTAGATTATTTAGGTCATTTTACTTACATTAGTGCTTTACATCTACATTTTCCTGTTTCATGAGTCATTAACTAATCCGTAACATTTGCTAATCAAATTGTCAGATTTTGTTAAATGGCTTGTCAAAATGTTTATTTGGCATTTATTCCTGCCCTCTTTCATATTGTGCAATCTCCGCTAATTCAGAATTTTCCTGGTGATTTGGTAAGTGGCAGCAGCTAGCCATTTAAAAAATTATTATAAAAATAAACTCATTGTAGAAAACCAGTCGAGCATCCAAGTTTAAAGAAGAAAAAAAAGAATCAAGCATGATTTTCCCGTTCTGAAGTTGTTTGGCGAGCAGAATCTTCTTTGAGGGCCAGTACATGTGGGGTGCGGTTGGTGTCCAATATCCCACGAATAAAACCAGCAGCACTCACCACGGTCCCGTGCCACGCCGTGTCGCACGCACCTCCGTCCTTCCGATGTGTATGTAGCTCGTGAAGCCCTCGCACCGCCCGTCTGTGGAGGGCCAGGTGACGGTGACCCGAGGTCATGTTTTCCTGCTGGAGAAGCTGAAGCCAGCACGATGCTCAGAGCAGAGCCAGGGCTCAACCGGGCTGTCTCCTCCGGCCGCCCTGTGTCCGCTGCTCCGCGGGAGCAGGCCCCGCGCCTGTCCTCGGGTCTTGGGAGCTAGCACTGTCGTGTCCGTGTGAAAATCGCACCGAGTCCGGGACAGTGCTTCCTGTCTTGGTTTCCTTCTCTTTGAACATCAATGAGAAGTTGTTCCGATACGTGTGGATTTGTATCTCTTGTTTCGTGAGTCGCCTGTGCCTGTCCTTGGGTTGTTACTCACTTGCCGTGAGCTCTTCTTCATCGGGAACGTAAACGTAACCAGTGCTGTGTCCTGTGTTACTAGTATTTTGTCCAGTGTGTGGTTTGCTTTTTAATTTTAAGTTTTTAAGCGTTGATTGCAAATTTTGATCATTTTTAACGTGAAGTAATGAAGATTTAAGACCCACGTGGCTAAAAGATAAATGTATGGCAAGCAATACAAGCAAAATACTAGTATTTTAGAAATAAGGAAAACGCAGAAGGGCAAGACACGGTATCCGTGTTACAGAGCAAGTGTCTGCACGCACCGTCTCATGGAGTTTGTATGTTTTTAGTTTAAATCCCAAGTATGATGTGTGTGTGTGTGTGTTTCTTTGAGAGATTTGCAGTCATCATTTCTGCATTTCATGAATTAAATATGGAGTTCAATCTTTTGTTTATTGAGTATGTTTTACGTGTCAATTCGTATTTTCTGTTAATGACGTAAGGAACATATGTCGTTAAAACGTAAATATATTTGTGAATAATTTACGTGTCAGGCTGGCTTTGGTTGCTTTCCGGAGGAAACCCACGTGGCTTGTACGAGAGAGGGTGCATTTCTGTCTGAATTTAGAGAGGTCGGCGGTCCAGCGCGGGCGTGGCGGGCCCACCGTCATGGGGATGCCGCCTCCAGGTGCCGCGCTGCTCTGCCGCCGGAGCGCGTCTCCGCTGTCCTGGATGGACGCTCTGCCAGCGCCGCCGCGTCTCGGCGCCGGAGAGGAAGCGGCACGCCATGTGCCCAGCTGCCCGTCAGCCGGCCTCCGGAAGTTGCCTCGCAGTACTTAACGTCGTCTCATTGGCTGGAAGTGAAAACGGGAGAAATGGGCGCTGGGATGTTAGGCTAGACAAGTCGCCAACTCTGCACCTTATTTGCATTTATCTTTACATGCAAGCACGCGCGCACACACACCCCAGCTTTATTCAAAAGAAACTTTTCTAACATTAATTAGGAAGTGAATCCCTTCGCTCCTTTGCATCACTGAACGTATTTCCATAACGCGGCGTCATCAGGGTTGGCGGTCCCTTTGACACCGTTGTCCCTTTAACAGCACCCAGGACGCGCTGCGGGCAGAGACGGCAGATGGGAGGCGGGCTGCGCTTGGCTGGAGGGGACCAGACCTGCAAGTGCAGCGACTTCCCGCGCTGCTGTGTGCGGGGTAGCCCGGGGAGTGTCTTCTGAGAGCCGACCCGACCTCGCAGGAGCATCCTCGCATGCGGTCCCACGGGGGAAGGGTATTTGAGGAAAAGAAGAGAATTCATTCTTTTCTGTTGTATCGGTCTTGAATCCAGAAGGAGAGGTCCCTCTGAGCGGCAGGAGTCTGGAGGGCCAAAGCTGCAAGCTTAGGAGCTGCCTAGCACAAGCCCACGTGTGCACGGCCCTTCGAGAGGTTTCCAATGGCAGTGACGCGGGATCAGCAGCGCCGATGGGTGTGCAGCTCGAGCCTCTAAACTCCACCGTCACTTCGCGTGTGATGCTTCAGAACACTCGTGCGCAGGGAAAGGCTCTGTCGTTTATGCTCTGAGTTGTGTTTTGACGATACCACCAAGCAGCCTCCGGAACGTCGAATGTGCTCTTAGAATATGCCGGCTTCCCCTGACCTCCGCGCGTAGCACTGAAAGTGCAAGTGTCTTGCTCACGTCGGTATTTGGAGGTCAGTTCAGAATTGTAGACGGCTTTAGCCAAAGAGAAATATTGATGTGATTTTGCTTTGGGCATTTTGCACTGTTTTTCCACTCACTTGATTTTACAAATTACAAATTACTTGAAGTTACACATGCATTATTAAGAAATCCCCGTAGCACACTCAAAGTTACAAAGCACCTTATTTTGATCAATTTTTGAAAATTAAAACATAACTAATGAGAAATTCTCTTTATTGTGAATAAGAGACGTGGCTGAAATTTTTCATTTTGGATCTTTGAAAATATCCATGCGGTACAATTAGATGGGCTTTCTGCACATGTAATTATTTCATTGTTATCTTATACTTACAATTCATCAGATGCGAACTAAAGTGTTATCTTTAATGCATGAAGTTGAAAGAATGTAAGACAGTCTTAGAATTTTCCTTTGTTTTTTCCTTTAACTCAAATGTATTTTCTTGCCCTGACCGGTTTGGCTCAGTGGATAGAGCATCAGCCTGCAGACTGAAAGGTCCCAGGTTCGATTCCGGTCAAGGGCATGCACCTTGGTTGCGGGCACATCCCCAGTGGGGGGTGTGCAAGAGGCAGCTGATCAATGTTTCTCTCTCATCGATGTTTCTAACTCTCTATCCCTCTCCCTTCCTCTGTGTGAAAAAATCAATTACATATATATATATATTTTTTTAAATGTATTTTCTTGTTTTATGGTTTACTTTCAAAATAGGCATATCAGTATGTGTGAGTATAAAACATAAGATACTATTCAAACTATATACTTTCTATGTACCTATATTATATATCATATAATTATGTAGGGCATACATATATATATATACACACACACTATGTACACTGTACCATATGTATTATGCATAAATGCTATGCTTATACATACAGGCACCTATATATAATTGACCAAGTGCGCACGCGTACACACACACACACACACACACACACACACATGCACACACACACTGCCCTTGAATGGAAGCTGCCTGCTTGACAGCACCCTGCCTGAGGAGACTTATTTTACATTCTTTTCACCGGCATTGAAAGTACAACCAGAAAAAGTTTAAGTATTTGACTTGAAAGATCTGTTTTCTGTTTTTAAGAAATAAATAATTCGCAAGCCTTTTATGAAAACATTCTTGTGGTTTCTAAGGGCCGTGTCTCTAGCGCTGCCGTGGCCTCGGAAGGAATGCATTTTCTGGCGCCCCACTGGCCCTGCCTCGCACGGTGCTCTCATACCCCGTCAGTGAGGGCGTAATCGCCTGGCCATGAACCCCCGCGCGCTTGTGTAAATGACGATTTGGAAAAGGTCTAGTGTGAAGCACTGGGGTGTTACTGCCTGACAGTTAACAATTTGAAATCTATCTAGTACTGTACGTTGTAACTTTAAAAGAAACTGATAAAAAGCACTCCCCGGAAAGCAGGCACTTCCTTAAGAATTCATGCCCGGACACGACAGGCTCTCACGTGAGGAGCCATGAAGGGCCCCGTGGGTCCGGGCGCCCGCTGGTGCCTCTCGGGTGTTTCTTTAAGGAGGAGGACCATGTTGCTTGGTGTCACCTTGGAGAGCGGGGGTGACCGGCGCCCAGCCCTTGTTTCCTCCGTGACCCTACTGTCCGCCCTCCGTGACCCTACTGTCCGCCCTCCGTGACCCTACTGTCCGCCCTCCGTCGCCGCGTGAGGACTCTCGCGGAGCCCACGCCCCGTTCTGTCGGAACCGCAGAGGCCTTGCCGGAGGCTTACGGACAAGGTCCGTCCAGCAGCGGCAGGAAGCGGCACCTGTCCCCGGGGCCCCGGCCCGCCAATCGGCTCAGAGCACCCGCCGCGCCGAGTCCCCCTCGGGTGTGCGGAGCCCGTGTCGCAGGCTGTCGGCAGGTGGGGGTCTCGCTTCCTCCCGATGCTTTAGCGGGTTTCGGTTTCATGCACGCCGCCTCCCCGAGTGGCTTGTCCCCGTGCGGATGCTGCTCGGCACCAGAGGGGGACACGCACATGGCCCCCAGAAAGGGAGCAGCCGTGTTCTGTGCTCCGCAGCCTGGTCCTGGCGGTCCTCGCCACGTCTGCGGGCCCTCGGCCGGCGCTGGCTAGCCCGCTTCACGAGGGACAGCCGGGACGGCGGAGGAGCCGCCAGCGTGTCACTGCCCGCACTCCCGCTCCGGGGGTGGGTGAGCTGTCCTCCGGAGCGTGGGGCGGGCCGTTGCTCCCGCGGACCCACCGCTCTGCTGATGGCTCTCGGCGTGCCCGTGGCGCACCGCGGTTAGCCGTGCCCTTGAACGCCTCCCGCGCTCTCCTTTCTGGCCCGCGCCTCTCCTGGCGTCACGAAGGAACATGACTTCCAGCGCCGGACACTGCGGCGAAGGGACTCGTCCGGAAGTGACCTCCTTGTTGTTATGTGTCATCGGCCAGGGACCCAACGTCTCCCTGAGCCTCCTGCCGACTCCCCGTGCCTTCTGTTGGCTGGTTGTTTGGTGTCCTCCGAGGGGCCGTTAGAGAGTGAAAGTACCTTACCGTTGTAGGCGCTTTCTTGTCAAAGCGTAATTTATCCTTCACAGCCTTTCGGTGAGATGTTTACGATGCTTATGCTAATGTTTGTAGTTTTCTTTTGCCTGGAAGGTAGGTTGAATTCATGTAGTAATATACCCAGGAAAAGACATTCCTCACAGGTGAATAATTTATTTTGTTCTACATTTTCTGGGGAAATTAATAATACATAATAAAAATTCTTAAAGTCTGAGCCGTTCTACCCAGTAATCACACTGTTTGGAATTCACGGTAGGAAAAAACAGCAACAATAGTAGCCGAGCTCTCTATGCACGCGCTATGTTTGGGACTCTGTTTTACGTATTTCGCACATGTCAACATCTCTGACTCGTCGTAAGCTTGTGAGCCGGGAGCGTGTTCTCTCCACCTCTTAGATGAAAAGGTTGAGGGTCCCGGGGCCACATGACTTGTCTGGAATCACAGAGCTAGTGAAAGGGGAAGCCAGGACTTTTTGTTCCTCTCACACGCAGAGATGTGCATAAATGTATGTAAAAGATTTAAACAAAACGGAATATGCTTATACTTCCACCAGGAGAGGTTATATTAATTAAGAGGAGAGTCATATAGTAGAATTTTATGAGGGCATTAAAGATTTGAGTTGTGGAAAATGCCTTCCGTAATGCTAAACCTTAAGTGAGTATGATGCCATTTTAATAAAAGAGCATTAATACCTATATCCTGAAATATAAGTATTATGTAAATAAACCCGGTAGCAGAATATGAATAGTATCGATCGCCTCTGGCCATAGAGATTGCGGGTAATTCTATTTATGCAAGCCTTTCCCTGCTTCCCAAGTCCCTTCCATTCTCCGCATCATTCTGCATTTGGGAAAAGCGTTCTTCAAAACCGTCGTCGTCAGGTTCGCAGTCACCGCCCTTCGCCGGGCTTTGCTGTTGTGCCAGTTCGGTGCGTAAGACGCTCCGTACCAAGCGACCAGAGTGCTCTCCGGAGCCTTCTCTGGGCGGGATGCTACGGCCATTGGTCTTTGGCACAGCGGCGCGCAGTGCCTTTGTGAGTGACACCTGTCAGGGTTTTGATGGACCGTCTGTCCGCCAGGGCCTCTGGACCAGTGCTTCTGGCTCCCTTGCTTCAGTAGTGCGCGTTGCCAGCTGAGTTAGAGGAGGAAGGCCCCAGGGGGCCCTTTCAGACCGTTCGGGATGTTGATGCTCTAGGAGGGAGGGAGGCGTGACGGACGGACGGATGGACGGACGGCGGGGAGACATGAGCAGAGGTGATGTAGCCTCGGGCACGGTGTGCTCTGTGGCACCGAAGGAGCTTCGCTGACGAGGTTGGAAGGGGAAGGAGATCGTGTCCGAACTGCAGGGGTCGGGGGTCAGGCAATGGGCTTCCAGGGTGATTTCCTGAGACGGGAAGCACTCAGTGTGGGGCCCAGAGAGCGCGAGAAGAAAGCGAGCGTTTCCTGGAGCCGGTGGCAGAGATGCTGGACGGACGGACGGAGGGGAAGGTGGAGTGGGCACAGGGGAGTGGGTGCTGCCGCCATCCAGGCTGGGTCCCGGCTGGCCCGTCACCCCCAGCACCTCCTCCCTCGGGGATCTTACGTGGTGACGCCCTGAGACGTACCATGTAAAAGCAGACACTTGCAGTGGCCACTTCAGTAACCTTCACTGATGGGACCCTCTTCTGGTTTCATTGCAAACAGTACGTGTCTCTTCTGCTTCGGGACTGTGATGGCAGCAGGCGGGGACACGGCAGCAGGCGGGACACGGCAGCAGGCGGGGGACACGGCAGCAGGCGGGGGACACGGCAGCAGGTGGGACACGGCAGCAGGCGGGGTCACGGCAGCAGGCGGGGGACATGGCAGCAGGCGGGGACACGGCAGCAGATGGGACATGGCAGCAGGCGGGGTCACGGCAGCAGGCGGGTACCAGCAGGCAGGGACACGGCAGCAGGCGGGGACACGGCAGCAGGCGGGTACCAGCAGGCGGGGGACACGGCAGCAGGTGGGACACGGAAGCAGGCGGGGTCACGGCAGCAGGCGGGGACATGGCAGCAGGCGGGTACCAGCAGGCGGGGACACGGCAGCAGGCGGGGACACGGCAGCAGGCGGGGACACGGCAGCAGGCGGGTACCAGCAGGCGGGGACACGGCAGCAGGCGGGTACCAGCAGGCGGGGACACGGCAGCAGGCGGGGACACGACAGCAGGCGGGGACACGGCAGCAGGCGGGGACACGGCAGCAGGCGGGTACCAGCAGGCGGGACACTGCAGCAGGCGGGACACGGCAGCAGGCGGGACACGACAGCAGGCGGGGACACGGCAGCAGGCGGGTACCAGCAGGCGGGGGACATGGCAGCAGGCGGGACACTGCAGCAGGCGGACACGGCAGCAGGCGGGGACACGACAGCAGGCGGGGACACGGCAGCAGGCGGGTACCGGCAGGCGGGGGACACGGCAGCAGGCGGGGGACACGGCAGCAGGCGGGTACCAGCAGGCGGGACACGGCAGCAGGCGGGTACCAGCAGGCGGGACACGGCAGCAGGCGGGGACACGGCAGCAGGCGGGGACACGGCAGCAGGCGGGGACACGGCAGCAGGCGGGTACCAGCAGGCGGGACACGGCAGCAGGCGGGGACACGGCAGCAGGCGGGGACACGGCAGCAGGCGGGGACACGGCTCTCCCGTGTCAGACTGTTAGTGCTTCCCGCACCCTCGCATCGCTGTCCTCAGAACGCGTGCCGCATGGGAAGCATGGCCTTTCTGTTGGGATGCCGAGCGCTGAAATTCAGAAACCTGCTCCGTACCACGGCCAGGCGGCATGCCGGGGCATACGGCCAAGCGGACGCCGGCCTTCCATTCTGATCCGGGCTGGACCTGCAGCTGTTGTCGGGTGCGCTGCGAGACTCTTCAGATGCCCCTCGAACACGGAGCTGAGACTCGCCTGCGGGACCAGTGTGTGTCTGGGACTGCTTTCCAGGGTGTGACTTGTGCGCCAGGCAGCCAGGAAGCACCCTGGCGCCCCCGGGTGCAGGGACCTGGTCACCTTGCTGCTCCAGAGCTTGTTCTGGGCCGGGCCCATCAGAGATGCTTTTCACCGAACGGCTGGTGAGGGGATCGCCTCGCCGACCTGTGCACGGCGGCTGCTTCCCCACCCGCTCCCAAACCCCAGAGGCCCGAGGGCCGGTGACTCCCCTGGAAGGTTCTAGCCCGGACCCCCCGGCGCTGGGGGCTCGGGTGGAGAGGCTCCACATCCTCTGGAAAACCAGCTCTTGTTTTAAACTAATTTCTATGTTGATCTTCGGGGGAGAGGGGTGTGAAATTCACATCAGAGCGGGTGACTAGCCTTTTCTAAGGAGATCTGATTAGTTTGCTAAATTCAAGCTAGCGTTTTAGACATGATTTCCGTAAAGGTTGCGGGCACTCTGTGGCTCTACAATCTCATTTCAGAGTAAGAGGTCCCCGAGGGCTAGTTTGACTTATTTAATTACACCGCACAGGGCTGGGGTAACCGTTTTACAAAAGCCCACTTCAAGGCAAATTTGTAATTTGATACTAAGTGGCGAATTGGTGTGCCTCTAACATTTATACCCTGAGACAGGTGCTGTAGAGCAGGATGAAATAAGGGGGAAAACGTTAGGTGTCACATTTGAATTAGAAATGATAATATTTGTATATTTGAAAGACAACGTGAAGGGGCGAAATCTCATGAAAAACTCTATATGCAACTGACCTGGATGATGTCCCTGATAAAGAGCCACCAGAGACGGTGAGGGCATTTGTGAGCCGGAAATGAAAGCGTTCTTTCCCCCACGGACAGACAGTTACGAGCGTCTTCTGTCCGCAGGGACTGTGTCCCGTACTGGGTCCTAGCGAGGCAGGCTGGCTTCTACTCCGGGGGCGTGAGACAGACAGACACAGCACACACGTTCCCAGGGAAGCACCCGGGGGCCCAGAGAGGCATGCAGGAAGTACTCAGCACACAGGAGGTCACCACTAAGTCCTGGGTTCGTGAGTGAAACGGACCCTCCTTCTCACCTGGTCTGCCTGGTCGCTGGCGACTGATCTTTCCAGGCGCGGCGAGGGCCCGTGAGTCATCATCCCCCGACAGCACGCAGTGGGTGCTTCCGTCACGGCGTCTGGGGTGCCCCAAGGGCACAGCACGCCGGAGTGAGTGCAGACGGGGCGCCCAGCCTCCCAGAGCAGGAGAATAATGTGTAGCTGTCAGACATGGGCATGATGGAGCGTTAGGTAAGCGGTGTCTGGTGTGAACAGCCAGTGGGACTTGTGCGCCGCGTGGAAACATTGCTCACCACGCCAGCAGACGCACACGGACAGGGAGCCTTTCGCTCGCACAGGAGTCGGTTCCGCTCCGGGGCCCGCCATCCCTTTGCCGCCATCCTCCTCCTCCCCACCCAGCCACGTTCTTGGCTTTTCGGGCGCCCCCGCAGTGTTCGGGAGGATCGGGGCGCGTTGCCGTGGGAAGGAAACGTGGTGTCTTTGCCGTCATAAATGATTGCGTTTCTAATAGTTCCGTTTACTTGTTTACGTTCCCTTGCCAAGTCCACGTCCGTTCCAGCAGCGCCGTCTGACGACGGCCTGTGAGTTTCCGGGATAAAACTCGTCCGCCGGCCCGGCTGAGGGGGCCGCCGGCGCAAGAAGCCGTGTGTAGGGAACACGTGCTCCTCCCCTTGCCCGCTGATGGCGTCCACATTTCCTGTCGCCTCAGCGCCCTTACCCGTCGAGAGGCATTCGTTTATTGATCCGCGTGCTCGGTCGGTGTGTGTTAGCATCTGCTGTGAGCCGGGCGCTGTTCTGGTCACTGGGGATGAAGGGGGAGCCGTGACCCGGAGAGCGGGCAGCGTTGCCGGAGCCGCCTTCTGGATCTAGCGTGCGGATGCGCGCTTGGGCCTCGGGAGCGTGGCTGCTTGGTCTGTGGTCATAGGAGAGCGGGCAGCGGGCCTGGGGACGCAGACAGGTGGGTGGCAGGCGAGCTGGTGGGGGCGTACGCAGGACTCTCCGGATGGCGTTGGTTTCTTCAGACCCGAGAGCAAGTGGAAACGGGACAGGGAGGCGAGGCGGGAGGTTTGAGGAAAGGGGTATAGCCTTGCCACCCAGGGGAGTGGGAGGGGACCAGGCAGCAAGAAGGGACCCCGGGAGGTGTGTGACCATGCACTGAAGGGGAGCCCCGTCAGTGTGAGTGAGTGTCTTTCGTAACCGTTTGTTATACGTGCATTTCTGTTAATGGGTCAATTCAGCCAATGTGTATGAAATGCCCGCCACGTATTAGGAATAGGTAAGGGGACTACCATGGTGAATACGATGCCCCGTAAGAATGACCGTCGGTGTGGGAGGCAGACAGTAAGTCAACACAGCGCATTACAGAGCTGCGAGTGGTGAAGAACTAGAAGGAGAGCCGAGCTGGGGTGAGGGCCGAGCTGGAGCGAGAGCCAAGCTGGGGTGAGAGCTGAGCTGGGGTGAGGGCCGAGCACGGGGCGAGGGCTGAGCAGGGGGGAGGGCCGAGCAGGGGTGAGGGTTGAGCTGGGGTGAGGGCTGAGCAGGGGGAAGGGCCGAGCAGGGGGGAGGGCCGAGCAGGGGGGAGGGCCGAGCAGGGGGCAGGGCCGAGCAGGGGGGAGGGCCGAGCAGGGGGGAGGGCCAAGCAGGAGACGGGCAGTCGGGGCGGCGGCATGGAGGAGGCAGTGCTTCATCTACTCCCACCTGGGCTCCCCCACAGCCCAGCCAGGGCTTCCGAGGTCACAGAGGTGCGTGAAACCCCGCCCAAGCGGCGCGGCCGCGGCCCTCCTGTCCCCGCCACCAGCCACGCTGTTTCACGACAGAGGAGAGCAGCACGCTCCTGCTTTAACAGAGCAACGTGTTCGTAGAGGCTGTGGTAACTGACCACGAAGAAAACAAGAAGCGTTCGCTCAAATGATCAGCATTCCATTCTGGCAGACGCTCCTGCGGGTTATCTGACACAGTTGTACATAGCTGAAATTACGCCATCTATACCTGTAACTCTGTCTCCTGCTTTTAGAATACATGTATTTTTGTTGATTTCAGAGAGGAAGGGAGAGGGAGAGAAACATCAATGACGAGAGAACCGCCATCCATCAGCTGCCTCCTGCGTGCCCCCGACCGGGGATTGAGCCGGCAGCCCGGCCTGACCAGGAATCACACCACGGCCTCCTGGTTCATCGGTCACCACTCCACCACTGAGCCACACCGGCTGTTCTGGCTCCTGCTTTTCAAACATAATGTACCTCTCTGCCATTTCCCCTTCTTTTTAATAGTGTTTATAAGCAACCATTTAATGGCAAAAATAACAGCACCCCCTCATGTAAACAGTCACCATGCAACGCTGGGTAGTGCCAGAGTTCTACGTTTCACTATTGTGAGATGAACATCTTTGTGGGTAAAATTCTATACTTAATTTGAGGTGGAATCCTAAGAATGTGATAACTAGATCAAATAGTAAGGTCTTTTAAGGACTCTTGACAATCATTGTTAAATTATATTCCCCAAACCTAGCACCAAGTTTCACTCACTGTAGAGATATGTATGCAAGTACTCATTATATCGGCTCAAAACCGCAGTGAATTTATTTGCATACATTTTTAGATGTGATACAATCAACCATAGAATCGTAGAAATGACCCATTTCATCTTGTCTAAGAACAGGCATTAGATATTTCGAGCGTGAGAACACTCTTTGAAGTGACTACACGTTCACCGCCTCCTGTGAAACATTTCTAATGAAGTTCATGGATTTTGGTTTTTCTAGCGACGAAATGCTTATAAAAATTTTAGGCCTTTCCAAACTGCTGAAGGAAAACGTGTGTTTTGTCAAATTATTAACCGCCGTGATGACCTATAGAAGTCATCTACTGACAACTAGTTCTTTGTAAGCCAGGAGAAAACTAGGAACACAAGCCTGAAAGGATGAGGGATAGATAGAACTTAACACTTCACTCGTGTTTTATAAAGGAAAAAATATATGGCTAGAAAGAACAAGAGAGGGACACTAGTATTGTTGCTTATTTATGATATTATTGACAGAGTAATGCTTATTTTCAAACAGATAGGCATATAAGGTAAATTATTCATTTCAAAATTACCTTGATATGAAGTTAGCATATGTGCATGAGTGAGAGATAAAAATGCAGGCTCAGCCCTGGCTGGTGTGGCTCAGTGGATAGAGCGTTGGCCTGTGGACTGAAGGGTCCCTGGTTCGATTCCGGAGGAGGGCACGTGCCCAGGTTGCAGGCTTGATCCCCAAGGGAGGGTGTGCAGGAGGCAGTCAATCAATGGTTCTCTCTCATCATTGATGTTTCTGTCTCTCTCTCCCTCTCCCTGCCTCTCTGAAAGCAATAAAAATATAATTTAAAGAATGAAGTATCAGCCTCCTTTCACTTCCCGAGGAGCACTAGTGAGCCTGTGTGAGGCCGCCTGGGAACCATTTATGTGATTACGTATTTTCCGAAAGAAATCATTGTTTGCCTCACTATTCTCCATGCGTAAAGACATAGACAGCTATCCAGAAGGCCAAGTCCAAATAGTCCGAACATGGCTTCTCAGCGAACGATCCTTCCTGCACAGGTGATCTCTGTTGAATTTTTATTGACTTGGAACTGATATGGCCCGTGTTTGGAATTAAGCTGGGAGAACGTTCTACCAGAATAGCTCTGCTCCGTGTCCCAGCGAAGGACCCTTCATTGAGGAGGCTAACGGGATTTGACTGCTGTGAGCCCTGCTCTGAACACTGGACCAGCTCCCCACTGTCGGGCCAAAGAACTACCTGGGGTTTTCAGCGGACATGAAGGTGGCGCTCTGAAAAACCCACGCTGTCACTGTAATAATTCGGGGGCACATTTTGGGTTGATCTTAATCCGTGCCTATGTGAGTGCGTAGCACACGTCCCTTTTCATCCCTAGTTTTGTAGTGAAAGGTTCGTGCTTGTTTAGATTCCAGTTACTTAAGGGCAGTGAGAAATGTGACAGAAATTTAAATTTATTTTCAGAAGGGGTACTTGGAAGGCTAAATTGAGGGTAACTTTAACGTTTGCTTTCTTAAAATTTAAAGACTAAATTTAAACTACCTGCAATGTGAGCAGTTAATTTGTTCTTTGGGTTAAAAAATTTTTTTACTTTATTTTTATTGTTGACGGTGTTTATTGAAACAGCTGTTTTCCCTCCTTTGTGTGTTCTTGCTTCCTATTCTGTTCATTGACCTGTATGCCTGTTCTTATGCCAGTGCCAGCTGTTTTGATTACAGTGGCCTTGTAAGTATACACCGAGTGGCCAGATGATGATGATCTCTGAACGCATAGTAATCTGGCCACTCAGTGTCTATCCTATAGAATAAAAGGCTAATATGCAAACTGTCCCCTCGATCAGGAGTTCGACCAGCAGGCAGGCCAGCCAACCTCCCATGTCCCCTCCTCCTGGCCAGGCTGGCTGGACCACACCCATGCACGAATTCATGCACCGGGCCTCTAATATATATGTGTGTGTGTGTGTGTGTGTGTGTGTGTATGTGCGTATGTGTGTATATACACACACACACACACGCACATACACACACATACTGAGTGGCCAGATTATTTTGCATTCAGAGATCATAATAATCTGGCCACTCAGTGTAGTTTGATATCAGGTGTGTGTGATACTTCCAACTTTGTTCTTCTTTCTTAAGATTGCTAAGGCTATTTGGGGTCTTTTTTGGTTTGAGGATGTTTGTTCTAGATCCGTGAAATAGGCCATTGGCATTTTTATGGAATTGCATTGACTCTGTAGATGGCTTTGGATAGTATGGACATTTTAATGATGTTAGTTCGCCCAACCCATGAACACGGTATGTGCTTGCACTTATTTGTATCTTCCTCGATGTCTTTATTCAGTGTCCTGTAGTTTTCCACATACTAGTCTAAGCCTTTGCCTCAATTCAGTTTCTGTCTAGGTACCGTATCGTTTTTGTGGCAATAGTAAATGGGGTTGTTTTCTTAGTGTCTCTTTCTGATAGTTTATTATTGGTGCATAAAAATGCCACTGATTTCTGAATATTAAAGAGATTGTTTCCTGCTACTTTGCTGAGTTCGTTTATTGTATCTCGTAGCTTTTTGGTGGGGTCTTCAGGGTTTTCTACATACAATATCATGTCATCTGTGAATCGCGACAGTTTACTTCCTCCTCTACAATTTGGATGCCTTTTGTTTCTTCCCGTTTGATTGTTGTGGCTACGTCTTCAGTACTACGTTGAGGAAGTGGTGAAAGCGGACATCCCTGTCTTATTCCCAAGCTTAAGGAAAGCATGTTTAGTTTTTGCCCAGGGAGTATGATGTTGGCTGCGGGTTTATCATACGTGGCCTTTCCTACACCGCGGTGTGTTCCCACTTGGCTGAGGATTTTAATCATAAGCGGATGCTGGATTTTATCAAATGTTTTTTTTGCATCCATTGATGCAATCACGTGGTTTTTGTCCTTCCTTATGTTTATGTGGCTTATCATGTTTGTTGATTTGCGGATATTGTACCGACCTTGCGTCCCTGGAATAAATCCCACTTGGTCATGGTGTATGATCCTTGAACGTATTGCTGGATCTAGTTTGCTAATATTTTGTTGAAGATTTTAGCATCTATGTTCATCAGGGATCTTGGCCTGTACTTTTCTTTCTTTGTCTGGTTTTGAGGGTAGCTGATTGCTGGCCTCATAGAATGAATCCGGGAGTCTTCCCTTCTCTTGAAGTTTTTGGAATAGTTTGAGGACATTCTTTGAATGTTGGGTAAAATTCACCTGTGAAGCCATCTGGTCCAGGACTTTTATTTGTTGTGGGTTTTTTTGTTTGTTTTTTGTTTTGTTTTTAATTGCTGCTTCAGTTTCACTAGTCGCAATCTGTCTATTCAGATTCTCCGATACTTCCTGATTCATTTTTGGCAGGTTGTGCGTTTCTGGAAATGTCTCCATTTCTGCCAGATTGCCCATGTCTTTTGGTTTTTTCACAGAGACCCGCGTTTTTCTCGCCGTATTCTGAGTCTAGCCAGCAGGGACAGTAGGCCGGTTAGAATACAGGCACAGTGTTACATTTGTGCTGCTGTCTAAGCCTATCTCAGTCCAATGGAGCTTTAAAAACACTCGTTACTTGGTCATACCCACCCCGTTTCCACCGTCACTAAGGTAAATAATTAAATTTACTCCACTGTTTACGTTTGTTGCTTCCGCCTGGGTGCTGACATTTGTAGGAGTGAGACACGGGAGAGTTTATTATTGAAAAAGGCGCGCTCTCGTTACTATTGACAACGCTCACCTGCCGCTGTGAAGTGCTACCCATCAATATTTTAAAGGCCCAGGAATGCGCAGGAGACGCGTGCCGGGCAGGAGAGGGGAGCCGTCCGGACAGCCGTAGGCTTTTGTGTTCAGCTTGATCCATGTATTTGTGCTGACGTAGCGCCTTCAGGAGCACTCCGTTCATCTGGTCCTTTCTCAGAATAGGATGGAATTTTCCAGGTAACTGATCATCAATTAGTTTTCCAGGTAACTGAATCTTACACCTTCAAGGACCAAAACCTGTGAGACTGAACCGATGTTGGTGGGAATTTTTATAAAATGTGTTATGCACCCTCTGCCTTCTTCCTGCCCCGCGTTTTCCGGAGCAGAGGATCCGGACAGGAGCTCCCCCGCCCGCCGCGGTGCAATTCCGCCTGTTTCCCGTGGGCAGGGCCGTTCTTTATAACGTGAGGCGGGTGAGCGTGCTGCCTGCTTTTCCCGTTCGCTCTTCTCGGCGAGACGAATGTGAAGATGCCGTTCCTTCCGCTGTGTCCTCCTCGGGTGGCGCCTCTTCCTCCCGGGTCGGCTTGTCGTCCTCCGTGGCTTGTGAAGCCGCGTTGGGGAGTTCCTGTTTGTGGAAGTCGGAGTCCAGGGGTGCGTGGGGGCCACAGGCGTCGTGCTGTCGCCTCGGTCAGCGTGGCGGCCGCTCCCAGGCCCAGCTGCTCTGGGTTTGGAGGGTGCTCTGAAAGGTCGCTGACGGAGGGTCACCCACTCATTCATGGCGTGCTGGGTCTGTCCTGGTCCCTCCCCCTGTCCTTCCCAGGCGGGGAGCAGCCTGGAGGGTGTCCCGGGAAGTGCCCAGCTCCACGCGTCTTCCCCTCCTTGCTCTGCCTCCCGCTCCTGGAATCATCGCCTTCCAATCACCAACCCCTGGGCCAGGAAAGCGCCCAGACACGAGGGAACCACGGGGAGGGAGGGGGGAGGGAGGCGCCGTGAGCAAACATGGGCACCTGAGGGGGGGTGAGGACCGTGGGCAGGAACAGAGAGCAGACGAGTCAGCTGCGCGTATACAGCTGTGAATGGTTCGAAAGGGCCCCAGTGTTGGGACCCACCCGCACCACGTGGTTAACGCAGAGAGATCCAGTGGGAACCCTGAGTGCGGGCGGGGGGACACCGCCTTCCTCTGCACGTGCGTGGGGACGGTGCTGCCGCTTCACGCCCGGAGCTGCTCACGCCCGGAGCTCAGCGTTTCCGTGGGAAAGGACCGGGAAAGGCCGCGGGGCGGGAGGCTGTGGGCGCTAAGGAAGCTGGCAAGGACTTCAGTGGCTTCATCACGACGTGAAGAGGAAAGGTTAAGGGGTGGCTTCTGTGTGCCTGAAACGCACGTTTCATTCCGAGGGCAGTGCCCAAATAAATTCTGTGTGTTCTCTGGGCAGTGAGAGGTTGTGTGATAAGCAGTGTTTCACATTCAAACATGCTTATCAACCCCACCCGTGTGCTGTACACCGCTGACGAGCACTGTGGCCCAGAAGGAAAAATGCCGGTACGGAGTTCTCCGTTCATGCTTCAAATGCGCAAGTTCGTGGGCTGGGACCATCGGGGGAGTCTGAGCGCCGCTTCCTTCCCTCCGCCCGGCGTGGCCCTCTGTGTGAGCGCGTGCGAGCCTGCCGCGGGGCCTTTCGGACTTGCTGAGTCCACCCGGTCTTCATCTGTGTTTCTCTTCTGTTGTTCACCTCTTGGCCGCCGCTGCTAGTCCCAGCCCACCCCGCCCGGCACCGCCACGGCGTTTTCCCTGCGGTGTCTCATCTGAGGACATTTGTCTTCTGCTTTCCTCACCACCGCTGCTCCTCCTCCTCCTTTTTTATTGTAGTTCTTACACTTGTTCGCTTGGGCCTCCGTCCTCCCTGTTGAAGGCTTTCCTCAGATGCCCATTGGCCATGAAGCCCTTGCACGTGGGGGGCCCCAGATGCTTTTTGTACGGCGACCCGTCTTATCCCAGTGGGCCCTCCGGCGGTCACGGTGTGGTATGTCTGACGCTCGCCGTACTTAACCAGCAAAACGAGAGATCCATTCAGGGGAGCGGAGGAAGACTTAAATTCCAGGGATCTGAGATCTCTCATCCACTTATCACGGCAAGCTCTGTAACTTCCGGAAGCTTACTGATCGTTTCAGGTCTTAACTATTAATGTCATCTGCTGGCGACGCGCTTGGCGTGGGAGGTTTTGTTGGGGACACTGGAGGCCAAGTCCCTGTCTTCTCTGGATGGGGAGGGTGCCGTGTTCAGGAGCGGGGCCCTTCCAAGTCTCTCAGGCTGGCTGTCACGCGCAGTTAAATGGGTTTAGGCTCACAGACCCTCCCGCACGCCGCCTCGGGTGGAAGGGCCAGCCACCAACGGGGGCGGGAGCGCCTGCGAAGGGGTGCTCCTTTCCTGTAACCCTGAACCCGGGGAGGTAATGGGCCATAGCCTTCATTCTTAAAGACTTGGCTGTTGGAAAGGGTTTCACATAAAAGTCACGTCAGTGTTTTAAAGCGGTGCCCACAGAGGGAGCCGTCACAGACTACGTTCAGCGTATTCTCTCTCAGAACGTTTTCCTAATAGACGCTAAGGGTCTTGTAACGTGAGAAGAAATGCATTTAGCCCCGTGGTTTAAATTAATGAAATGCACCACTTTCGTTCAGAACTCTCGAGCTAATAGAATGAAAGGCTTGGGCGTTAATTTTCATCCCCGTGACTGGGAGAAGTGTGGGCAGTTCTTTCATTGCAAACAGACTGCAGGAGGCATAAAGAAGCCCCTGTCTGTCGGTTTAATTGAAAAGTAAGATGCACATTATTCTAATTATATGCCTTCGTGTTGACTGTTACCTTCATAAACGTATGGCTCTCCTTCTTCACTCCCCGCAATTGGATTCCGTGCCTCTGGGCCAGCGCGGGGGAAGCTGGCCTGGAGAGGTAGCGGGTGCGTGTGCTGCTCCGCTGAGCTGTGGCCTTTCACGGCACTCACCTGGCTGCTTTCCAGTCCCCCAGCGGTGAAGTGAGAGCCAGCCCCGGGTTCTCCCTGCTTGTAACATTCTCTGCTTGTTTGACAAAATATGTCCATATAGGCCTTCCTTTAGAATTACTACGAGTATAATGAATGCAAATTACATATGAATTGTGGTGTGCTATCCGACATTATCAAAGCATAAATAACCAAAAAGTGAAAGTCGTCCCCTCCCCCACTAAAAATAAAAAATTAAAAGAAAACAAAAGTCTTCCGTGACAGAGCTAATAACTGCTAACTTTCCTGTACATTCTTCCAGAAATATGTCGTGTGTGTGTGTGCGTCAGTACATGCATATACATTTTAATACACAAACTGTCTTAGCGTCCTACTCTTTTTCCCCCTTACATCTTGGAAATGATTTCATATAAATATATTTTGGAAAAAATTTATATCTAGTCAATATCTGGTAGCTTTAATTTAGAGATTAATAAGAAACTTAGATTTTTAATTCTCTGCCTTTTTCCTTACATCTTAATTTCCCCTTGCCTGTTTGAATTGCATTAGCAGAATAATTTTAAAAATTCTATGCATAGAAAGATGTCTGAAAGTAAATAAAATAGATGTTAATAATACTTGTAAGGGTGCTAGATTTTAAGTTATTTTTTTCCTTTATGCTGTTTTTTGTATTTCATATTTTAATAATTGACATTTTATTGGGAAAAGTTCATTTAATAAAATGTAGTTTGCTGTTATGAAGTAATTATTAATCAGCAGTTTAATTAAGTTATAAAACCACTTTCTTTATTGACTATTAAATCATACCTTGTTAAAAATAACTTACTGTTATTTTTTCCAGTCTCTTTTTAATTGAAGTATAATTTACAATAACAGAGTGCAGAGATTTAAACTGTGTCCTTTGATGAGTCTTTTACCCACGGAGCTTAAAATAGAAAACATTCCAGTAATCCCACAAAAGCCCTCAGATCCCCTTCAAACCAGCCCCTCCCGCACCCCGCAGCCGCTGCGCTGGTGTGTGTCTCCGGGGAACCCTTTTCTCCGTTTTGAGCGCCCTGTGATGGAACCCCTCTGCAGGCACTCCTAGGTATCCGACTCCATGGCCGTTCTCCATCCACCGGCAGTTACTGTCACCCCTGTGTGAAAATCCCTTCTCCTCTTCCTTTCCTTCCTGTGCAGTGACTGGGTCAGGTCTGGGGGACCCGAGCTCTGGCCCTCCCCCCGCACGGCGCTCCTGGGGCTGCTGGGGGGGGGTGGGGGGGTGCGGGCCTGTGAAATTCCTGGAAGGTTCTGTAGGAGGGCTGCATTTTATTCCGGGGAAGGGCGCTCTCCCTGCAGCACCAGCTCACTTGGGGCTGCAAACCGAGCACAACCAGCGAAGTCTGTCACACACAGTTTCTTTCCTCACGCGGTCACCAGGCTGCTGGCGGGATCAGCCGCTGTTCCAGCACCTCCGGCCTCCAGCGGGGGCTGGGGGCGACCGACCGGACGTCCAGCGCCAACTGGGTGTCGGACGTTGGCATCAAGCGTTTCCCTTTGAGCCGGTCGGTTCCCCAGAAAAGACTCGGCATCTCCTGTGTGGATGGCGGGAGCCTGGCCATCAGCACGCGGGAGGCGGAGCTGGGGCGCCGGGCATCCAGGCTGCTTCTCCGTGGGCAGGGCGGTGTCTGGGCCGGGACGGGCCGGCGTCTCTGAGCCCGGGGGGCGGGCGGGGGGGGGGTTACCCGCTCCAGGGCGCGCTGGTCCAGGTGGCAGCGGGCAGGCTCCGGGTTAGGCAGAGGGGCGGGCAGCCAGGCCAGGGCGCTGCTCTAACCGCCTTTCCGGGAGCTTCCTGTGGGCTCCGCCAGCCCGGCGGGGGGGCCGGGGGGGGGCCGGGGGCACAGTCACCGGAAGCCTCGTGGGTTTTATTGTGACGCACGCCTGCCGGGGGCTTCCCGGGACCTGCTCTGGGCCCGGCTCCCGCTGTGGGCCCGGCTCCCGTGGCTCTGCCGTTCCCACTGCCGGGCGCGGTCCAGCTGTCGCCTTTGGCATCTCCCGGTTCCTTTCCTCCGAATAGAGCCCCTTCATGGCCGCTGCAGCGAAGTCTCGGAGAAGGAAAATAAACGGGTGCTTTCAGCCTGCCGTCCGTACCTGGGGAGCCCCCTTCGTTTGATCAGACTGGGAACAGATGGCTCTTTATTCACCTTTGTCTTGTAGTTAATACAGTTTGGAGACTGGCTCAGAAGTCCCGGACGCCTGTACTTCCAGGCGACCAGCGTCGTCTGGGCGGCCGGCACCTCCGTTGCCTGCGAGGCCCTGGTCCTCGGTCCCCCGTCCGGCCCCACGGACTGCGAAGGGCGGCGGGGCGGGGCGGGGACGCCCTGAGGAATTTGCATTTATTCCTCTTTGTGGGAATGGACGGGGTCCCTCAGACCTGCCGCAGCCTCAGGACACGGCACTGAAGACCCCCTCGCCCCGGGGGGCCAGGGAAGACCCTGGAGGGAGGCC